>JASDQU010100663.1:234187-244884 GCA_032191745.1 Picea mariana
CTCTCCCAATTGTTCTCTTCGTTAGGCTTTCCCTTCCAATGGACGAAGTAATCATGCACTCAACCCCTGC
Organism: Picea mariana; assembly: GCA_032191745.1. Classification (NCBI taxonomy): domain Eukaryota; kingdom Viridiplantae; phylum Streptophyta; class Pinopsida; order Pinales; family Pinaceae; genus Picea; species Picea mariana. Next base: position 234,258 of record JASDQU010100663.1, read on the forward strand.
ACTGTCCCAGGACATGATGCACCAAAATATTCTCCACCTCTACTTTTGGCTTATCTGCAACCATGGCTTATGCCCTGGATGGATCAACTCGACTTGGTTCATCCAGGTCCCTCTAGGACGACTTCAACTAGCTAACGTGGAAGACAGGATGAATGTGTCACATGTGGGATGATAACTTCAATATGTAGGTGATGCTGCCAATCTTCTCAAGAACTTTGAACGACCCCTCATACCTTTTCACGAGAGATGGAGATCTCCTTTGGTGGTGGGAATTGATATTTTCTTAGCTTGAGTAAGACCAACTCTCCTACTTGGAAATTTGGGTCACACCTGTTGCGATCTACCCACAGCTTCATTCTATTTGTTGCGTTAGTCAAGTGTGTGAGAGCTATCTCCAACCGATCTTGCCAACTCTTCACAAAACCCATGGTTGATGGATTCATCCCATAGTAACCTTGCATTACAAAATGAGGAGTTGTGGTTTGTTGTTTTTTCATCAACTCAAATGCATTGTAGCCTATCATTGAACTCTTCTACAGGTTGTAGATGAACTAGGCGATGTCTAACAAGTCCAACCAATTCATCTGATATGCATGTACATAGTGTCGCAGGGAATCTTCCAGAAGTATGTTGATTGGTTTGGTATGTTGATCTGTCTATGGATGGTAGGTTGAACTATTCAATAAATTCATCCCCACAAGCTTGAACAATGTTGTCCAAAATTTACTCATGAAGCTTGCATCCCTGTCTAACACAATGTTCAGCGGAAGACCCCAATACTTCACTATGTTCTTGAAAAACAACTTCACAACTTCTTCGACACTACAAGGCATATTCGTTGCAACAAAGAAAACATACTTGGAGAATCGATCCACCACGACTAAAACCCCATTGTATCCCTGCACCATCAGAAAGTTGTGACATGAATTCCATCGAAACACTTGTCTACGATCTCTTCAGAATCGGTAAAGGTTGCAACAACCCTGCTCTCATTCTGGTGTTCGTCTTATCCTGCTGACATATAAGGAAAGTGCGAACTACTCCTCCATATCTTGTTTCAACCGCTCCCAAAAGTATCCTCGCTCCAACAACTCCATTGTTCTTCGTTGTCCTGGGTGGCTAGCCCAGGGCGAGTCATGACATTTCTTCACGAGTTCCCTCCTAAGGTTGGACGACTTAGGGACATAGATTCGCTCCCCAAAGTACAATAATCCATCACATAACCAAAACGTTTGTGTTTTTCCCTCCTTCACATCCTTCACGATTTTCTTTGTTGTGTGATCATGCTCTAACCCTTCCCCCTATGGGACATCAAGTTGTGCCTTTCTTCTCAAGGCATCCACGACATCTTTTAGCATGCCCGACCTATACTCAATGGTCATGTCAAATTTTCTGAGGAAATCCTGGCACCTTGCCTACTTGGATGACAATTTTGGTTGCATCGTGAATTAACTTGTCGCAATGTTGTTTATCTTCATGACAAATAATTTTCTCAACAAGTAATGTCTCCAAGTATGCAAACAATGTACCAATGCAGTCATCTCCCTCTCATGAACGGGGTATCTTCATTCGTGATCTTGGAGCTTTATTCTCTCAAAGGAAATCATATGTCCCTCCTGTGTTGAAACTCCTTCAATGGCAAAGTCTGATGCGTTCGTCTACACTTCCAATGATTGCTCAAAGTCTAGCAGCTTCAACACGGGAGCAATGATGATTCTACATTTTAACTCCTCAAATGCAAACTTGCTCCTATCTGTCAAGTTCCATGCCTTCTCCTTTTTCAACATTCTAGTCAACAATGTAACAATCTTGGAGTATCCCTCTACAAACTTGCGATAATAGTTGGCTAGTCCAAGGAAGACTCTCATGTCATGAATTGTCTGCGGCTCTTCCCAATCTTCGATTGTATTGACCTTCGCAACGTATATGCGAATGCATCCTTGGCCGATCCAATGCCCCAAGAATGGTATCTTAGTATGCCCAAAAACACACTTGGACTTCTTCAAGAACAACCAGTTCCATTGCAGTGCCTTAAAGACCTATGTCAAATGCTTCTTATGCTCCTCCATACTTTCACTGTACACTATGATGTCATCCAAATACACCACAACAAACTCATCCAAAAACGGTCGCAACACGTTTTTTATCAATGTGCAAAAGGTTGCAGGAGCATTGCACAACCTAAAAGAACTCACTAGGAACTCATAGCTCCCATACCTCGTCACCATGGTTGTCTTTGCTTCGTCTCTCTCTACAATTCACACTTGATAATACCCATGTCACAAGTCAAGCTTTGAAAAGACCTTGGCCTTGGCCAACTTGTCAAAGAAATCAGTACCTAAAGGCAACAGGTATCAATTCTTCATTGTTTGTTTGTTCAACGCTCGGTAATCCAAACACATCCTCAGCTTTGAAGTATATTTCTTCTTTTGAAAGAGAACTGGGGCGCCATATAGGGCCCTGGATGGATGAATGAAGCCAACATCAATCAACTCTATCAAATATCTCTTTAACTCTTCCAACTCAGGCCAGGACAATCGGTAAGGAGCTCTCGTTGGTGGCTGCAGCCCAGGCTCTAGCTCTATATGGTGATCAATAGTGCATCACGATGGGAGCACTTTCGACAACTCATCTGACATTTTGTCTACAAAATCATCCAACTAGTTAGTGAGATCCAGAAGATAAGGTGTCCCCACTCCATCCTCTTGATCCTCTCCAACAATTGTTGCGTAAAAATGTGATCTAGTCTGTCTCGTTGCTTTCTTCATACTCAATGCAGACACAAGTTGCACCTTTTCACTAGACTTCCTTGCAGTTGTGCGCACAACCCAAGCCTTATGTTCACCAAGTATAACCATCTTGTTCATCCAGGCATGAGGACATAATGTGTACACCTTAAGAACACTTTCCCAAGAATCACCTCAAAGTCATCCATAGGCATCATGATGAAATTATCCCAACCTTCCCACTTATTAAGCAGAATGTGAACTGAGGAGGCAACACCAACTGCTGCCTTTGCCTTAGAGTTCACTGCCTTCACTGCAGCTCTGTGTTGTTCCCAATTAGGCTAGGAGGGAATTTTATATATTTCTACCCAAAATTTTGTCGTTTCTTCTTATATGAATGTGTTGTTAACTTCTTATAGATAGTTTTCTCAATGAGGAATATTGTCAAACATATAGCATACATTCATTACACAAAAATGGAGCAGATAATCATGGAATCTTATTATGGATGGAAAACTCCCAAAATCAATAATGATGTCTAATGGTTGTAATAATAGCTACAGAATACTATTGAGCACACAAATCTAATGGTTGTCAAGAAGTTACACAATCTACTATAGAAACACACAAGAAAATCCTGGAAAGATGTTGTTGGGTATGTGTTATATTCTTTGCACGAATAGTAGTGTCTGAGCGTCTGCATCGAGCACGCAGGGAGGTTAGACAGGGGGCCGCTAGGCCCCCCCTCGGGGGGTGCAGAGGTTCAGGGGCAATGCCCTCGGAATTTTTTTTCGCACTGGGATGACATATTTCCGGGATGACATATTACTGGGACAACATATTTCCGGGACAACATATTATCGGGACGACATATTTCCTGGACCACATGATATTTAGGTGGTTTTTCGGCACAAGGTTTTTTGCTGATGGTTTTCTATTTCCGGTTAAGGAATTAAGGTTTTGGACTAATCCAGGTCATTAGGTTAGGGTTTTGGATGTCGCTGGCTCCTATATGTATATTGTATTGTAAACAATGTATCAATATAATATATGTTGGTTTTCCCAGTTTGGGTTTCCAAGTGAAAAATCTCTGTGTAATGTTTGTATTTTTTATTGTATCTTTTCTATTCTTTTTTGAATATCAGTTTGCAGTAGATATTGTACAAGGTTAGAATTTACAGATGCCAACCTATGGTGTCCATTGATCCAAGGCTCACGAAGCCTTGTTCTTCTTTGTTCTACTCCAACAATGTTGATCTGTAGTCAACTACCTCATGATCTCCCGACGAAACCAATCTGACAGATGGTTGCAAACCCCCAATTCATAGAGGTCCTCGTGGGACAACCCATGCTCAACCTGGGAGGATGCCCCCTTTCATAGATGCACAAAACCCTTCTGGAACCTGTGGATCTGAAACTCATCCTCTTCCTAAAAATCACCACAAATACCCTGTGCAAGTGGATATGCTTCCCAACTCCCTCCAATATGAAATCAAACACCAAATTAATCCAATGAGAGCTCTGGATGAATCCCCCTCTTGTCTAGATAGGGTGGATATTGCACCACCGAAACTAAACCTGCAGTGGAAGGGTTTTTCCCAAAACCCCAACGAAAATGTTGGCTACAAGAGTAAGGCACACCAAGCCTTACTCTACTATGCTCCAACAACGTCAATCTGTTGTCAACCACCTTCTGATCTCCTCACAAAATCGGTCCAACAGATGGCTGCAAATCCCTAATCTGTAGAGGTCCTCGTGGGACGACTGCAGGGCGTTTAGCGGGGCCTCGCAAAACAACCCATGTTCAACCTGTGAGGATGCCCCCTTTCACTAATATGGATTTAGGAGCGGAACGAATTGATTAACATATTGAATACCATAAACACAAAGATAGGAAGAATAACACAAATACCTAGTGAACAATATCTTCTATTAAATAATGAAATAGGTTGAAACTGTAAAACTGCAGAACTGAAACTTGCTCGAATGGTGGTAGTTATCTCTAAGAATAGATGTGGCTGCTATGCCCATCCATCTGAGAAGAATGGATTACAATGACACTTCATGGGCCCTTTTCATATTACTCATGAATGACAAAACCCTAGACATCCAAAAACCTAACCCTAGAAGGTGAAACGCCAAAAGTCATGTGGGCCCTATGGGTAAGTTGGTGTAATTTGGTACCTCAACTTCCTAGGGTCGTAACCTTTGCATACTACCTCTTTTTTAGGTGCATGATAGCCCGTTGGAAAGGTCTTTCAGAGAATTACACATTTTTCCATCAGACTCTGACTCTGTCTACATTTTGACAATGACAAGTTAACAAAACAACGTTTAGGGCCCCAAAACAACCCTGATAGTACAACAAGACGTGTTGACATGAAAACATACAAAATAAGCCAGTTGGATTAGGAGAGATGTAACATCCTGTTTCCCCCAGTCTGTAAAAATAATTATATTGTCCAAGAACTATGGCAAACTCAAAGATGTGAATGTTTGATTTGACGACCTTTGTATAAAAGGTCGATGAATGTAAATTATGTTATGAATATATGTTGCATGACTGCTGGGAGAGGAGATGTGCTAAGAGAGACCATGATGGCTAATTAGAGGTGGCGGAAGGGACCTGGAATGGTTGTGTTAACTTCCACCGAGCCAGTACCATACTGGTTTTCAATTGCTCAAAGACCAAAGCAACTCTCTGACCCTGGAATGGATTTCCCGTCAAATTGGTAGGTGGGGAGGCTCCTCAATAGTTAATGAGGGGATGGGGGTGAACCACCCATCTGTAAAATCTCTCAGACCTGATCACGGATGGGGAAATTCGTGTTGTTATCGCACAGTTTGTAGCTAGGTCAAATAGCTAGAAGATAGAGGCCAAACTGGCGTAACAGGAACCTACCCCACCCAATGTCACCATAATGGGGAGGTTCTTTCTATTCAGGGAGGTTAGCCCAAGGGAGACATCCTCAGTAACCTGGGGTTTTGAAGAGGCCAAAGTATAAAGGTTAAAGTAAAAGTCCATCCTCACAGGTTACCACCAAGATCAGATAGTCTAGCTAATCAGCCAATAATGAAGTGTGGCTGCAAATGAGAACACCTGCCCGGAACAAGACAATAGCAAAACAATATATGCAGGCTATAATTCAATGGGTTAGTACTTCATTTAACTATCTGATGTCAATAGATTAGCAATTATAACAATAGATATCAATGAAATTAGTGTTTATCAATATAGCAGTGGAAAAATATCAATTCATCAATAAATATTGAGATGATGTAGCCAACAATGTATTTAATCAATCCCTTACTTAGCAAATGCTTTCAAACCATCATCTAATTGCTTATCAAAGACAAATGTTGCGTCAATATGGAATATCCAAGTCTGACGTCAGCCTAATTAGGGTTATTTTGTTAGTTAGGGTTTCAAATTTAAGAGTTTTGAGAGTTGTTTCAATCACTTTCACTTCAACGTTGGGGAGCTGAGATCAATGCCTAAGGGTAAATGGAGTCAATTTAAGAGAGGGCACAAAGTTGAAGGGATAAAAGGCTAAGGACGAGAGGGAAGGGTTCTGAAGTGCTGCAATGGAAGGGCCCCAAAATCAAAACCCTAGGGGAAAGAGGCTCACTCCGATGTTGCTTAAGCAAGGCCTCATGCTCTTTCCTCCTTCCTTAGGTCAAACTTGGCAAAACGGCTAGCATCAAGACAAAGAGAGTGAAGTGAGGGAAAGTGTTGCAAAGGCAAGGTTCTATCACAAAACCCTAGAAGCAGGACGACCCTAAGTGTAGATAACCTAGGCTTGGGATGTCTCCTCCTTCTTGACCTTTAAAAGGTACGACTAGCACATGGGAATAAGTAAAAAGAGTATAGCAATGGCTAGGCTCTTCCTTCCTTCTTCAATGGCTGGATATTTCTCTTTTAGGGGACATGAAACAAGGAACTACTTGTGTGCTTGTCACCTAGGGTTTTAAAATCAACGAAATTTATAATAAATGCAAGAGTATATGCCTACAACCATTCAATTAAGAAGTTTTGCAAGAAAAACACTTACATATCATGAAGAAATAGCATTGAAAACCCTAGTTGTAAACCTTCCTTCAAGAGAAATGCCAAATATGCCAAGAAAATCCTTCCTTCAACAAGTGTGCCTCACTTAAAAGACCAAATACCCAACAAGGGCACAAAAAATCAGATCTCACAAGAGAGTGAGTTGTGTGTTATGTCAAAATGAGGATAAAACTCATTAATATATATTGTATCATGACCTTTAATTAATTTTAGGTCATCAAAAATAGCCGACAAGGCTACAAACCAAAATCATATTGTTTTCACATTAAATTGTTAAATTTAAACCCTATCTGAACAAAAGCAAGATATCAAGCCCCACTGAGGGAGACGTTAGCCCCTTTAGGGCAAAATGCAGCATCAAATGACAAAATGTTGGCCCTTTTTGGGCCTCCAAATCATGCCACACATGTCAACTGCCTTGTCCAACTGTCACATGCTCAAGGTGACGTCAATGGCTCCTAGGTGATGTCCTGGGCCATCTAAGGGAAACGTTCCACATGAAGTGGGTCAAACCCCCTAGGCCGGCCTCATCCAAAGTGTCCCTGATGGAACATCCTCCTCTTCTCTGGTGCAAAACCTCAGTCAAACACTGTGTCATCTCTGCCCCTTTGACGGGTCTCAACAACCATCTAATGGGCTCTTCACCCCCATGGAGGCCAGAACTAATCATCTCCCCATGTGTACCGGTCCAAGTGGTACCTGTCCATCGGGCATGGTCCTGCACATCAAAAACTACACCTTCCACGGGCTCATTAGTCACAGGGATCATAGCAATGTAAATCACATTTCATCATTAATATCATCAAACATATGCATAAAAACCCTGATATATCATTCAATAGCTCAAAGAGTTTACAAAGATCTATAATACAAGGTTGAGAAAAGGACAAGATACCCTATTGGGCCGGCATCCATAAGGAAAGGAAAGTTTCCAAGGGGTTTCATCCAAGCCATGTAAACGAGGTGAAGTGGTTTAAGGGATGTCTAGACATACTGGTAGAGTGAGAGCTAGGGATGCATGGTATTACCTGTGGGTGCCTTTGTAGAAGGCGATCTGTACTTGTTATGGATGCAAATTTTTCCAAGCCCTTTCTTTCCTTTTATTCTTTTCTTTATTTTCTTTTTCTTCTTCTTTTTCTTTTTATTCAAGGGCTAACCAGAGGACACTACCTTGGTGTGCTGACCAGAGCTGACAGTGTTACCCACAAGTACTTTCACAGACATGATAAGGTTGGCTCGTGATGAGACCCCCTTTCCCTTGGCCATGCAACCAATGGTCACTACCTTGGCGTGGTAACCAGATGATGGCAATGTCATGCTGATAGGTACCCATGAACATAATAGGCTGGCTCGTGATGAGACCCCCCATCCTCTTGATTAGGTCTTGTTTATTATTTTTCTTGGGTCCCTCTTGTTTCTTGCTGAGAGGCTTTTTATTGCCTTCTCAGGGATCCCTGGGCGAAGCATCTCAAGGTTCCATTTTTAGGCTTTTATCTCTTACTAGCTGCTTTTACCTTCTGGGCCTTTAGCCCCTTCTTCCCACGACATAAGGTGCAACCCTACAAACAGATCATCCTAATGCCCAAACAAGGGGAATGGGATAGATGAGTGGGAGATAAGATGGAAAAGTGATGACATGATGGGAGCGGACGATGGCTCTTCAGGAATCCCCTAGTGGCAAACCAAAACCTATGGGTACGGGCTTGCTAGGGCACCCAATCAATCTTCCCAAACATGGTCAAGTGGGCCGATGTACAATCCAAGTAGTTGTCAAAAATAAAAAGAGTTAGATGCATATATCCAAAGGTTATAACGATCAAAAGTGACACATACCATGATACCTGGACCAATTACCTCATGGAGCAAGAGCCCTCTCCGATACAAGACCAAGCCGATGGTGATGGATGTTGTTGCTGCTGACAAGACGAATCTAAATAAAGAAGAAAAGGATGGTCCCTCAAGGGATATGCTCAGGTCAATCCTACTCTCGGTACTCCACTTCTAGGACCTGTGGGCCTCGAGACATGATCTCCTGGTTATCCCTAAAAATCAACGATAACATTTGGCTCCAACTCAGGGACATGTGCTCACCGTAGAGCGCATGAGAACCTCAGCATCTCTGGCACAACTTGTAGACTTTCTCAACTCGATAGGGGCATTAGTAACAAAATGGGGTGGTATTGCCACCCCGCATATACAGACATATAAATATAGCAATCATAAATGTGAATATAAGGTGAAATACTTACGTGTACTTGCCTGTTAGTTGGATGTTGGTGTAGTCAAACAACCAGTGAAGCCAATCCAACAATGTCCCATGATACCTGCCTTTGTGCTTCATCATAAACCAAAATAGTGATAAATTAAGCACAAAAATGTCATGAGTTATAATGTATATCATATCATCGAAAATATCAAAGTCTAACTCATGGAGGCGGGTGGGAGGGATAAAATCCTGCCAAGTCCATCTCTGAGGAAAGTACTCAATCCACTTTAAGAAAGGGTCATGAGAAGAGCAAGGTTCAGAAAAATGACTCAAAGGGCCTGCAAACTGGCTACCTAGGGCATGCTCACACTCTGAAGTCAAGGAAGGGATTGACAAAGACCTAGCAGAGGACTGGAAAACTACCAAGGGAAAGCTCAAAAACTGGGATAACCGACTCAAACTTGCAGTATCCAACCGACCCTTGGAGTCTAGGGTTTGCCTAAGAGGAAGCTCAACATAAAAAATATACTTCCCAACTACACCTTTAATGGACAAGCATGGTAAAGTAATAACAGGTGGCTGGAGTGAGAAGTCATGAGAATCCTTCTTTAAGCAAACAATGTTCTTACTTGTATCAAAATCTGAGAAGAGTGGTGATTGATGATCATCTTCATAAAATAAATCCAAATGCTCAGAGAAATAGTCATCAAAGTCCTCAAGGTATGACCGAAAATCATCAGGAAAACAAGGTACTAGGTCATCCTTGGGTTTTTGGAGACTATGGGTAAAAATTCCATCTCCTTGTTGCAACTGGTCAAAAGTAACTTGCTGTGATATTTGTAAAGGAAACACTTGGAGATGACTCTCAATGTCATAGATGGGATCCATGTCATAGCTAACTATATTCCACCCACGTCTTCCAACATGTATGAACTCATCAATATCAACTATGTCAGTATCAGTATCATAACACAAAAGTTTCAAAACACTCATATGCTTATCTGTCTCCTCCTCCCTTTCCAAATCATAAAGTAGAAAATTATCAAGATTTTGGGGAGCAGGGTAACTTACTATTTCTTCTTGTGTAGGAGCTTTGAGGATTTTGGTGTTTTCAACATGCATCATTGTTTCATCCTCATGAACTACTCCTTTGTCCTCATCATCTTTTTGTTGCGCAGGAGAAACAGGCTCATGGATTGCTTCGTTAGAGGGAGGGACACTTGTTGATACTTCATCATTTTGTTTAGGTTCTGCCTCCTTGGCCATGTCTTCAGGAATCCCACGTTGAATGATAGTTTTCTCACCTTCTTCTTGGATATCATCAATAAATTTTTCATGGGCAAACAAAATTCCCATATTAAAATTACCTGAAGTAAAGAGATCTTTTATCTCGGATAAGAAGATGTTCTGTTCAATTCCTTTAGCCATGCCGTAAGCTTCATTGAGCATGCTTGGGCTCCTTTTACTGAGGAGAAAACCTAGGTGTGCCAGGAGCACACGGGTATATATATGGACAATGTACTTGTTTTCAGGACGATGGCCCTCAGGAATCTGATATAGAGTGTGCTCAAACCTACTCTGGAAGTTCCAGAGGGTTTCATTCTCAGTTTGTCTTATATTCTCAAA
>JASDQU010100663.1:246505-263020 GCA_032191745.1 Picea mariana
TGAAATGAATGGTCTTCTTGATTGGATTGGACACATACAAGAATTACTATAGGTGTGATAATTATCGTCAGTAGTACATACCCGAGCCTTGTATGTGCTAGCCACACATGTACACTAGTATGTCTAAAGTTTTTGTTGCTTATTGATAATGTTGTTTATTTGATGTGGGTGTATGAACCATGTGTCATTACCCTTGTATTGTAAATTACTCTAACTTCGGGACGAAGTTTCTTGAAGGGTGGGTGTATGTAACAACCCTAATTAATTATGTAATTATCACATGAATAATTAATATTAATTTAATTAATTATTAAAATGACTTTATGAAGTTTTTATTATAATATTATTAACATTGGTAGATGAAGTAATGAATGGAAGAGATAAGGTGGTTCAAGAATTGATGGGGGGATAAGGTTGTTGGGGAATTAATGAAGGGGGGGCTTGAGAGAGGAGTATAAGAAAGGAGGAGAGGACTTGGAAGGAGGAGGATTTTTTTTATTTTGGTTTGAGAATTTATGAAAGATGGAGGAGGAGGAAATTGGAAGAATTGTTTTTGGGAAGCTCTCACAGGGCATTGGTGTTGCTGGGAATTTTGGGCTTGGGGGCCAGGAAACCGCAAGAATTCCTGGAGCTAGGGAGCTGGAGAGGCTATTCCTAGTTGGTTGGGAGGTTAATATTCAGTCTAGGCAAGAACAAGAACAAGATCAAACATAAAAGGGACTAGATAACCAACCTGAAGGTGGAGGTATGTATTATAATGTTGTTTTCATTATACTGTTGATATTATTATGATGTTATCATTAATAAGCTGCTATGTTGTTGTTATTATGCTATTGTTGTTGTTCTCATTATGTCGTTATCATCAATATGCTGCTGTTATTTATTTCTAGTATAAGGAAAAAAATGAAAGAAACTATAAACTAAATTCAGTAGAAGATTTTAGAAAACTTGTATTTATTTTGAGTCTTGAAAAATAAACAGGCTCTACACTTGGCATCTCCCTTAGTAGGTTGGCTCAATTAAGGATACTTCACCCAAACTACCCCTATTCATCTAGAGCATACCCATACTTTTTTCTAGGCCATGGGCGAGTCACATCCTTACTCTATGCAACTCAATTGTATACTTAGACATTTGTTAACTTAGTTTAACTTAGTCAATTTGGCATACAATAGAAAACATGTGAGACACAAAAAACGGATATATAGTGCGGGCGGCACCAACGGTGCCTAATACCAAACTTTGTTTATTTATATTACGAAACAAAAAAAAAATCTTTACAAAGAGGGCACTATTATCCTAGTTAAAAAGATGGGTAGAGTCTCATGACTCTGCCTTACACATCAGAATTGTCCATACCTGCAATTTCATCACACCAAGACTCCCCTTTGTTATTTCTCCTTACCTTAGCTTGAGGTGCACCCCACCAATGTGCCCAGCCACAGAGCTTCATCACTTACCTTCACTTGGTTTTCCTTGTCTCTGTTTGGTTGTGCACCCTTGCTCTTATATGGACTCCAAGAGTCACTTGTGCAAAACGTCGTGTCTCTTCGATGCATCGTGCCCCTTCGTGAATCATCACACTCAACCGACTATCATGCCCCTCCATGGATGAAGGGTGCCCATCTAATCTCACATGCCCATCAATTGTTCGTATCTTGGACTAGCACACCCCATCCTTGGGCACGCCCCCCTTGTCTCATGCTCACCCTTGTGTCGATCATCACGACTCTTCCTGGGTGTGCAAATGGAGTTGTTCAACCTCTCTAGTGTGCCCATGCTGCTAAGGGAAGATGGATCCACTCCTTGGGCGTGCTCCTAAGTTGTCCTTCCCTTACCCAAACACAACCTAAGTCTTCGTTGTTTGTCACAAGGAAAGAAGGGTGTGTGCCCCCTTGGGCGTGCACGTCACCATTGTGCCCTAAGGTGCTCTTGCCCACACCCAAACATCTTCATTTTCCCAACCGATCGTTTCCTCCTTGTTCTCTTCACCTGTTATGTCACCGAATCTGGATAAGGAGTGTGCACACTCAGTGGGTGTCTCAAGAGGCCTTGCATCCTCCCCCACTAAGCTTGTTGTTGTTCTGATAACTTTTGCACCACTTGTGATCTATAGAGACCTCTGTCAAACTCTCAAATCATATCCTCATATTTCCACAATGACTCATACCTCTCCCAATTTTTCTCTTCGTCAGGCTTGCCCTTCCAATGGACGAAGTAATCATGCACTCAACCCCTACACTGTCCCAGAACGTGATGCACCAAAATATTCTCCACCTCTAATTTTGGCTTATCTGCAACCATGGCTTATGCCCTGGATGGATCAACTCGACTTGGGTCATCCAGGTCCCTCTGGCACGACTTCAACTAGCTAACGTGGGAGACAAGATGAATGTGTCACATGTGGGACGATAACTTCAATATGTAGGTGACGTTGTCAATCTTCTCAAGAACTTTGAATGACCCCTCATACATTTGCACGAGAGATGGAGATCTCCTTTGGTGGTGGGAATTGATATTTGCTTAGCTTGAGTAAGACCAACTCTCCTACTTGGAAATTTGGGTCACACCTATTGCGATCTGCCCACGGCTTCATTCTGTTTGTTGCGTTAGTCAAGTGTGTGAGAGCTATCTCCAACCGATCTTGCCAACTCTTCACAAAACCCATGGTTGATGGATTCGTCCCATAGTAACCTTGCATTACAAAATGAGGAGTTGTGGGTTGTTGTTTTTTCATCAACTCAAATGCATTGTAGCCCGTCGTTGAACTCTTCTGCAGGTTGTAGATGAACTAGGTGACGTCTAACAAGTCCAGCCAATTCATCTGATATGCAAGTATGTTGATTGGTTCGGTCTGTCGATCTGTCTATGGATGGTAGGTTGAACTATTCAATAACTTCGTCCCCACAAGCTTGAACAATTTTGTCCAAAATTTACTCATGAAGCTTGCATCCCTGTCTAACACAATGTTCAGCGGAAGACCCCAATACTTCACTATGTTCTTGAAAAACAACTTCACAACTTCTTCGGCGCTACAAGGCATCTTCGTTGCAACAAAGAAAACATACTTGGAGAATCGATCCACCACGACCAAAATCCCATTGTATCCCTACACCATCAGAAAGTTGTGCGATGAATTCCATCGAGACACTTGTCCACGATCTCTTCAGAATCGGTAAAGGTTGCAACAACCCTGCTCTCATTATGGTGTTCATCTTATCCTGCTGACATATAAGGAAAGTGCGAACTACTCCTCCATATCTTGTTTCAACCGCTCCCAAAAGTATCCTCGCTCCAACAACTCCATCGTTCTTCGTTGTCCTGGGTGGCTAGCCCAAGGCGAGTCATGACATTCCTTCACGAGTTCCCTCCTAAGGTTGGACGACTTAGGGACATAGATTCGCTCCCCAAAGTACAATAATCCATCACATAACCAAAACCTTTGTGTTTTTCCCTCCTTCACATCCTTCACGATTTTCTTTGTTGTGTGATCATGCTCTAACCCTTCCCCCTATGGGACATCAAGTTGTGCCTTTCTGCTCAAGGCATCCATGACACCGTTTAGCATGCCTGACCTATACTCAATGGTCATGTCGAGTTTTCCGAGGAAGTCCTGGCACCTTGCCTGCTTGGATGACAATTTTGGTTGCATCGTGAATTATCTTGTCACAATGTTGTTTATCTTCATGACAAACGATTTGCTCAACAAGTAATGTCTCCAAGTCTGCAAACAATGTACCAATGTAGTCATCTCCCTCTAATGAACGGGGTATCTTCATTCGTGATCTTAGAGCTTTATTCTCTCAAAGGAAATCAGATGTCCCTCCTGCGTTGAAACTCCTTCAATGGCAAAGTCTGATGCGTTCGTCTGCACTTCCAACGATTGCTCAAAGTTTAGCAGCTTCAACACGGGAGCAGTGATGATTCTATATTTTAGCTCCTCAAATGCAAACTTGCTCCTATCTGTCAAGTTCCATGCCTTCTCCCTTTTCAACATGCCAGTCAACAATGTAACAATCTTGGAGTATCCCTCTACAAACTTGCGATAATAGTTGGCTAGTCCAAGGAAGACTCTCATGTCATGAATTGTCTACAGCTCTTCCCAATCTTCGATTGTCTTGATCTTCACAAGGTATATTCAAATGCATCCTTGGCCGATCCAATGCCCCAATAATGGTATTTTAGTATGCCCAAAAACACACTTGGACTTCTTCAAGAACAACCAATTCCATTGCAGTGCCTCAAAGACCTATGTCAAATGCTTCTTGTGCTCCTCCATACTTTCACTGTACACTATGATGTCATCCAAATACACCACAACGAACTCGTCCAAAAATGGTTGCAACACGTTTTTTATCAATGTGCAAAAGGTTGCAGGAGCATTGCACAACCTAAAAGGACCCACTAGGAACTCATAGCTCCCATACCTCGTCACCATGGTTGTCTTTGCTTCGTCTCTTTCTACAATTCGCACTTGATAATACCCATGTCGCAAGTCAAGCTTTGAAAATACCTTGGCCTTGGCCAACTTGTCAAAGAAATCAGTACCTAAAGGCAACGGGTATCAATTCTTCATTGTTTGTTTGTTCAACGCTCGATAATCCAAACACATCCTCAGCTTTGAAGTATATTTCTTCTTTTGAAAGAGAACTGAGGTGCCATATAGGGCCCTAGATGGACGAATGAAGCCAACATCAATCAACTCTATCAAATATCTCTTTAACTCTTCCAACTCAGGCCAGGACAATCGGTAAGGAGCTCTTGTTGGTAGTTGCAGCCCAGGCTCTAGCTCTATATGGTGATCAATAGTGCATCACGGTGGGAGCACTTTCGACAACTCATCCGACATTTTGTCTCCAAAATCATCCAACTAGTTAGTGAGATCCAGAAGAAAAGGTGTCCCCACACCATCCTCTTGATCCTCTCCAACAATTGTTGTGTAAAAATGTGATCTAGTATGTCTCGTTGCTTTCTTCATACTCAATGCAGACACAAGTTGCACCTTTCCACTAGACTTCCTTGCAGTTGTGCGCACAACCCAAGCCTTATGTTCACCAAGTATAACCATCTTGTTCATCTAGGCATGAGGACATAATGTGTACACCTTAAGAACACTTTCCCAAGAATCGCCTCAAAGTCATCCATAGGCATCACGATGAAATTATCCCAACCTTCCCACTCATTAAGTAGAATGTGAACTGAGGAGGCAACACCAACTGTTGCCTTTGCCTTAGAGTTCACTACCTTCACCGCATCTCTGTGTTGTTCCCAACTAGGCTAGGAGGGAATTTTATATATTTCTGCCCAAAAATTTGTCGTTTCTTCTTATATGAATGTGTTGTTAACTTCTTATAGATAGTTTTCTCAACGAGGAATATTGTCAAACATATAGCATACATTCATTACACAAAAATGGAGCAGATAATCATGGCATCTTATTATGGATGGAAAACTCCCAAAATCAATAATGATGTCTAATGGTTGTAATAATAGCTGCAGAATACTATTGAGCACACAAATCTAATGGTTGTCAAGAAGTTACACAATCTACTATAGAAACACACAAGAAAAACCTGGAAAGATGCCAACCTATGGTGTCCATTGATCCAAGGATCACCAAGCCTTGTTCTTCTCTGCTCTACTCCAGCAACGCTGATCTGCACTCAACTACCTCCTGATCTCCCGACGAAACCAATCTGACAGATGGTTGCAAACCCCCAATTTATAAAGGTCCTCGTGGGACAACCTATGCTCAACCCGTGGGGATGCCCCCTTTCACAGATGCACAAAACCCTTGTGGAACATGCGGATCTAAAACTCGTCCTCTTCCTAAAAATCACCACAGACACCCTGTGCAAGCGGATATGCTTCCCAACTCCCTCCAATATGAAATCAAACACTAAATTAATCCAATGAGAGCTCTGGATGAATCCTCCTCTTGTCTAGATAGGGTGGATATTGCACCACCGAAACTAAACCTACAATGGAAGGGTTTTTCCCAAAACCCCAATGAAAATGTTGCCTACAAGAGTAAGGCACACCAAGCCTTACTCTACTATGCTCCAGCAAAATCAATCTGTTGTCAACCACCTTCTGATCTCCTCACAAAATCGGTCCAACAGATGGCTGCAAATCCCTAATCCGTAGAGGTTCTCGTGGGATGACTACAGGGTGTTTAGCGGGGCCTCGCGGAACAACCCATGTTCAACCTGCGGGGATGCCCCCTTTCACTAATCCGGATTTAGGAGTGGAACAAATTGATTAACATATTGAATACCATAAACACGACGATAGGAAGAATAACACAAATATCTAGTGAACAATATCTTCTATTAAATAATGAAATAGGTTGAAATTGTAAAACTGTAGAACTGAAACTTGCTCGAATGGTGGTAGTTATCTCTAAGAATAGATGTGGCTTCTATGCCCATCCGTCTAAGAAGAATGGATTACAATGACGCTTCATGGGCCCTTCTCATATTACTCATGAATGCCAAAACCCTAGACATCCAAAAACCTAACCCTAAAAGGTGAAACGCCAAAAGTCATGTGGGCCCTATGGGTAAGTTGGTGTAATTTGGTACCTCAACTTCCTAGGGTCGTAACCTTTGCATACTACCTCTTTTTTAGGTGCGTGATAGCCCGTTGGAAAGGTCTTTCAGAGAACTACACATTTTTCCATCAGACTCTAACTCCGTCTACATTTTGACTATGGCGAGTTAAGAAAACAACGTTTAGGGCCCCAAAATAGCCCTGAAAGTACAACAAGACGTGTTGACATGAAAACATACAAAATAATCCAGTTGGATTAGGCGAGATGTAACACCCTGTTTCCCCCAGTCTTTAAAAATAACTATATTGGCCAATAACTATGGCAAACTCAAAGATGTGAATGTTTGATTTGACGGACCTTTGTATAAAAGGTCGATGAATGTAAATTATGTTATGAATATGTGTTGCATGACTGCTGGGAGAGGAGATGTGCTAAGAGAGACCATGTTGGTTAATTAGAGGTGGTGGAAGGGACTTGGAATGGTTGCGTTAACTTCCACTGAGCCAATACCATACTAGTTTTCAGTTTCTCAAAGACCAAAGCAACTCTCTGACCCTGGAATGAATTTCTCGTCAGATTGGTAGGTGGGGAGGCTCCTTAAGAGTTAATGAGGGGATGGGGGTGAACTTCCCATCCTTAAAATCTCTTAGACCTGACCACGGACGGGGAAATTCGCACTGTTATCACACAGTTTGTAGCTAGGTCAAATGGCTAGAAGATAGAGGCCAAAATGGCATAACAGGAACCTACCCCACCCAATGTCACCACAATGGGGAGGTTCTTTCTATTCAGGGAGGTTATCCCAAGGGAGATGTCCCCGGTAACCTGGGTTTTTGAAGAGGCCAAAGTATAAAGGTCAAAGTAAAAGTCCCTCCTCACAGGTTACCACCAAGATCAGATAGTCTGGCTAATCAGCCAATAATGAAGTGTAGCCCCAAATGAGAACACCTGCCCGGAACAAGACAATAGCAAAACAATATATGCAGGCTATNATAACAACAGATATCAATGAGATCAATGTTTATCAATATAGCAGTGGAAAAATATCAATTCATCAATAAATATTGAGATGATGTAGCCAACAATGTATTTAATCAATCCCTTACTCAGCAAATGCTTTCAAACCATCATCTAATTGCTTATCAAAGACAAATGCTACGTCAAGATGGAATATCCAAGTGTGACGTCAGCCTAATTAGGGTTAGTTTGTTAGTTAGGGTTTCAAGTTTAAGAGTTTTGAGAGTTGTTTCAATCACTTTCACTTCAACATTGGGGAGCTGAGATCAGTGCCTAAGGGTCAATGGAGTCAATTTAAGAGAGGGCACAAAGTTGAAGGGATAAAAGGCTAAGGATGAGAGGGAAGGGTTCTGAAGTGCAGCAATGGTAGGGCCCCAGAATCAAAACCCTAGGGGAAAGAGGCTCACTCTGGTGTTGCTTAAGCAAGGCCTCGTGCTCTTTCCTCCTCCCTTAGGTCAAACTTGGCAAAACGGCTAGCATCAAGACAAAGAGAGTGATATGAGGGAGAGTGTTGCAAAGGCAAGGCTCTATCACAAAACCTTAGAAGCAGGACGACCCTAGGTGTAGATAACCTAGGCCTGGGACGTCTCCTCCTTCTTGACCTTTAAAAGGTACAGCTAGCACAGGGGAAGAAGTAAAAATAGTGTAGCAATGGCTAAGCTCTTCCTTCCTTCTTCAATGGTTGAATATTTCTCTTTTAGGGGACATGAAACAAGGACCTACTTGTGTGCTTGTCACCTAGGGTTTTAAAATCAACAAAATTTATAATAAATGCAAGAGTATAAGTCTACAACCATTCAATTAAGAAGTTTTGCAAGAAAAACACTTACATATCATGAAGAAATAGCATTGCAAACCCTAGTTGTAAACCTTCCTTCAAGAGAAATGCCAAATATGCCAAGACAATACATCCTTCAACAAGTGCGCCTCACTTAAAAGACCAAATACCCAACAAGGGCGCAAAAAATCAGATCTCACAAGAGAGTGAGTTGTGTGTTATGTCAAAATGAGGATAAAACTCCTCAATATATATTGTATCATGACCTTTAATTAATTTTAGGTCACAAAAATAACCGACAAGGCTATAAACCAAAATCATATTGTTTTCACATTAAATTGTCAAATTTAAACCCTATCTGAGCAAAAGCAAGACATCAAGCCCCACTGAGGGAGATGTTAGCCCCTTTAGGGCAAAATGCAACATCAAATGAAAAAAACGTTGGCCCTTTTTGGGCTTCCAAATCATGCCACACGTGCCAACTTCCCTATCCAACTGTCACATGCTCAAGGTGACATCAATGGCTCCTAGGTGACATCCTGGGCCATCCAAGGGAAACATTCCACCTGAAGTGGGTCAACCCACCTAAGCCGGGCTCATCCAAAGTGTCCCTGATGGAACGTCCTCCTCTTCTCTGGTGAAAAACCTTGGTCAAACATTGTCTCATCTTTGCCCCTCTGATGGGTCTCAACAACCATTTGATGGGCTCTTCAGCCCCATGGAGGCCTGAACTAATCATCTCCCCATGTGTACCGGTCCAAGTGGTACATGTCCGTTGGGCATGGTCCTGCACATAAAAAACTACGCCTTCCACGGGCTCATTAGTCACAGGGATCATAGCAATGTAAATCACATTTCATCATTAATATTATCAAACATATGCATAAAAACCCTGATATATCATTCAATAGCTCAAAGAGTTTACAAAGACCTATAATACAAGGTTGAGAAAAGGACAAGATACCCTATTGGGCCAACATCCATAAGGAAAGGAAAGTTTCCAAGGGGTTTCATCCAAGCCATGTAAACGAGGTGAAGTGGTTTAAGGGATGTCTAGACATACTGGTAGAGTGAGAGCTAGGGATGCATGGTATTACCTGTGGGTGCCTTTGTAGAAGGCAAGCTGTACCTATCATGGATGCAAATTTTTCCAAGCCCTTTCTTGCCTTTTATTATTTTCTTTATTTGCTTTTTCTTCTTCTTTTTCTTTTTATTCAAGGGATAAGAAGAGGACACTGCATTGGTGTGGTGACCAGAGCTGACAGTGTTACCCACAAGTACTTTCACAGACATGATAAGGATGGCTCGTGATGAGACCCCCTTTCCCTTGGCCATGCAACCAAAGGTCACTGCCTTGGCGTGGTAACCAAATGATGGAAATGTCATGCTGATAGGTACCCATGAACATAATAGGCTGGCTCGTGATGAGACCCCCCATCCTCTTGATTAGGTCTTGTTTATTATTTTTCTCGGGTCCCTCTTGTTTCTTGTTGAGAGGATTTTTATTGCCTTCTCGGGGATCTCTGGGCGAAGCATCTCAAGGTTCCATTTTTAGGCTTTTATCTCTTACCAGTTGTTTTTACCTTTTGGGCCTTTAGCCCCTTCTTCCCACGAGATAAGGTGCAACCCTACAAACAGATCATCCTAATGCCTGGACAAGGTGAATGGGATAGATGAGCGAGAGATAAGATGGAAAAGTGATGACATGATGGGAGCGGGCGATGGCTCTTCAGGAATCCCCCAGTGGCAAACCAAAACCTATGGGTACGGGCTTGCTAGGGCACCCAGTCAATCTTCCCAAACATGGTCAAGTGGGCCGATGTAAAATCCAAGCAGTTGTCAGAAATAAAAGGACTTAGATGCATATATCCAAAGGTTATAACGATCAAAAGTGACACATACCATGATACCTGGACCAATTACCTCATGGAGCAAGAGCCCTCTCTGATACAAGACCAAGTCGATGATGATGGATGTTGTTGCTGCTGACAAGATGAATCTGACTAAAGAAGAAAATGATGGGCCCTCAAGGGCTATGCTCAGGTCAATCCTACTCTCGATACTCCATGTCTAGGACCTATGGGCCTTGAGACATGATCTCCTGGTTATCCCTAAAAATCAAGGATAAAATCTGGCTCCAACTCGGGGACATGTTCTCACCGTAGAGCGCATGAGAACCTCAGCATCTCTGGCACAACCTGCAGACTTGCTCAACTAGATAGGGGCATTAGTAACAAAATGGGGTGGTATTGCCACCCTGCATATACAGACATATAAATATAGCAATCATAAATGTGAATATAAGGTGAAATACTTACTTGTACTTGCCTGTTAGCTGGATGTTGGTGTAGTCAAACAACCAGTGAAGCTAATCCAGCAATGTCCCATGATACCTGCCTTTGTGCTTCATCATAAACCAAAATAGTGATAAATTAAGCACAAAAATGTCATGAGTTATAATGTATAGTATATCATCGGAAATCTCAAAGTCTAACTCATGGAGGTGGGTGGGAGGGATAAAACCCTGCCAAGTCCATCTCTGA
Source organism: Picea mariana (assembly GCA_032191745.1). Lineage (NCBI taxonomy): Eukaryota > Viridiplantae > Streptophyta > Pinopsida > Pinales > Pinaceae > Picea > Picea mariana. Next base: position 257,397 of record JASDQU010100663.1, read on the forward strand.
GGAAAGTACTCAATCCACTTTAAGAAAGGGTCATGAGAAGAGCAAGGTTCAGAAAACTGACTCAAAGGGCCTGCAAATTGGCTACCTAGGGCATGCTCACGCTCTGAAGTCAAGGAAGGGATCGACAAAGACCTAGCAGAGGACTGGAAAACTACCAAGGGGAAAGCTGAAAAACTGGGATAACCGACTCAAACATGCAGTATCCAACCGACCCTTGGAGTCTATGGTTTGCCTAAGAGGAAGCTCAACATAAAAAATATACTTCCCAACTACACCTTTAATGGACAAGCATGGTAAAGTAATAACAGGTGGCTGGAGTGAGAAGTCATGAGAATCCTTCTTTAAGCAAACAATGTTCTTACTTGTATCAAAATCTGAGCAGAGTGGTGATTGATGATCATCTTCATAAAATAAATCCAAATGCTCGAAGAAACAATCATCAATGTCCTCAAGGTATGACCAAAAATCATCAGGAAAACAAGGTACTAGGTCATCCTTGGGTTTTTGGAGAGTATGGGTAAAAATTTCATCTCCTTGTTGCAACTGGTCAAAAGTAACTTGATGTGATATATGTAAAGGCAACGCTTGGAGATGACTCTCAATGTCATAGATGGGATCCATGTCATAGCCAACTATATTCCACCCACGTCTTCCAACATGTATGAACTCATCAATATCAACTATGTCAGTATCAGTATCATAACACGGAAGTTTCAAAACACTCATATGCTTATATGTCTCCTCCTCCCTTTCCAAATCATAAAGTAGAAAATTATCAAGATTTTGGGGAGAAGGGTAACTTATTATTTCTTCTTGTGCAGGAGCTTCGAGGATTTTGGTGTTTTCAGCATGCGTCATTGTTTCATCCTCATGAACTTCTCCTTTGTCCTCATCGTCTTTTTGTTGCGCAGAGAAACAAGCTCATGGATTGCTTCGTCAAAGGGAGGGGCACTTGTTGATACTTCATCATTTTGTTTAGGTTCTGCCTCCTCGGCCATGTCTTCAAGAATCCCACGTTGAATGATGGTTTGCTCACCTTCTTCTTGGATATCATCAATAAAGTTTTCACGGGCAAACAAAATTCCCATATTAAAATTACCTGAAGTAAAGAGATCTTTTATCCTGGATAAGGAGATGTTCTGTTCAATTCCTTTAGCCATGCCGTAAGCTTCATTGAGCGGGCTTGGGATCCTTTTATTGAGGGGAAAACCTAGGTGTGCCAAGAGTGCACAGGTATATATATGGACAATGTACTTGTTTTCAGGATGATGGCCCTCAAGAATCTGATATAGAGTGCGCTCAAACCTACTTTGTACTTGTTTTCAGGATGATGGCCCTCAGGAATCTGATATAGAGTGCGCTCAAACCTACTCTGGAAGTTCCAGAGGGTTTCTTTCTCAGTTTGTCTTATATGCTCAAAATTTTTTAGTAGTACTGAGATGTCTTCTAACTGAATACCCCATTATTCGAGAAAGATTTCTTCCAACTGGTTCATAGAGGTGATGCTAGCATCAGGAAGGTCATGATACCATTTTTTAGCGTTTCCACGAAGTGGTGGAAAAAAGTTTCATCACTACGTCTTCAGCATCATCATCGACAGGGTGGAGTCTAAAATAAGAATAAAATTCATCCATATGAAAGTCGACTCTTTCCCCATCACCACCAGTGAATCTAGGGAGCCATCTTTCGGATATCCAGGGAATTTGTCTTTGGTATCCTGGGATTTTTCTCATGTCCAAAGGTTTGTAGTTCCCGGGATCCCATTGTGAAGTCATTGTTGGCTTCGTCATTAGTGGAGTCGCCAGATATTTTTCTTGAAACTATCAAAAGATAAGGGAAAACATACTAGTGGAGTTGCCAGGTAAGCTTGCAGGATAAAGGCATCTAGAGTCAAGGCTTACCGAAAATATTTGTCGTTTGAGGAGAATTGACTTAGTGTTCCCCGGCAATGGCGCCAAAATGTTATCGCACAGTTTGTAGCTAGGTCAAATGGCTAGAAGATAGAGGCCAAATTGGCATAACATGAACCTACCCCACCCAATGTCACCACAATGGGGAGGTTCTTTCTATTCAGGGAGGTTAGCCCATGGGAGACGTCCCCAGTAACCTAGGGTTTTGAAGAGGCCAAAGTATAAAGGTCAAAGTAAAAGTCCCTCCTCACATGTTACCACCAAGATCAGATAGTCTGACTAATCAACCAATAATGAAGTGTAGCCGCAAATGAGAACACCTGCCCGGAACAAGACAATAGAAAAACAATATATGCAGGCTATAATTCAATGGGTTAGTACTTCATATAACTATCCGATGTCAATAGATTAGCAATTATAGCAATAGATATCAATGAGATCAGTGTTTATCAATATAGCAGTGGAAAAATATCAATTCATCAATAAATATTGAGATGATGTAGCCAACAATGTATTTAATCAATCCCTTACTCAGTAAATGATTTCAAATCATCATCTAATTGCTTATCAAAGACAAATGTTGCGTCAAGATGGAATATCCAAGTGTGACGTCAGCCTAATCAAGGTTAGTTTGTTAGTTAGGGTTTCAAATTTAAGAGTTTTGAGAGTTGTTTCAATCACTTTCACTTCAACGTTGGGGAGCTGAGATCAGTGCCTAAGGGTAAATGGAGTCAATTTAAGAGAGGGCACAAAGTTGAAGGGATAAAAGGCTAAGGACGAGAGGGAAGGGTTTTGAAGTGTTGCAATGGCAGGGCCCCAGAATCAAAACCCTAGGGGAAAGAGGCTCACTCTGGTGTTGCTTAAGCAAGGCCTCGTGCTCTTTCCTCCTTCCTTAGGTCAAACTTGGCAAAATGGCTAGCATCAAGACAAAGAGAGTGATGTGAGGGAGAGTGTTGCAAAGGCAAGGCTCTATCACAAAACCTTAGAAGCAGGACGGCCCTATGTGTAGATAACCTAGGCCTGTGACGTCTCCTCCTTCTTGACCTTTAAAAGGTACGGATAGCACAGGGGAAGAAGTAAAAAGAGTGTAGCAATGGCTAGGCTCTTCCTTCCTTCTTCAATGGTTGAATATTTCTCTTTTAGGGGACATGAAACAAGGACCTACTTGTGTGCTTGTCACCTAGGGTTCTAAAATCAGCAAAATTTATAATAAATGCAAGAGTATAAGCCTACAACCATTCAATTAAGAAGTTTTGCAAGAAAAACACTTACATATCATGAAGAGATAGCATTGCAAACCCTAGTTGTAAACCTTCCTTCAAGAGAAATGCCAAATATGCCAAGATAATCCTTCCTTCAACAAGTGCGCCTCACTTAAAAGACCAAATACCCAACAAGGGTGCAAAAAATCAGATCTCACAAGAGAGTGAGTTGTGTGTTATGTCAAAATGAGGATAAAACTCCTCAATATATACTATATCATGACCTTTAATTAATTTTAGGTCATCAAAAATAGCCGACAAGGCTACAAACCAAAATCATACTGTTTTCACATTAAATTGTCAAATTTAAACCCTATTTGAGCAAAAGAAAGACGTCAAGCCCCACTGAGGGAGACGTTATCCCCTTTAGGGCAAAATGCAGCATCAAATGACAAAACATTGGCCCTTTTTGGGCCTCCAAATCATGCCACACGTGCCAACTGCCTTGTCCAACTGTCACACACTCAAGGTGACGTTAATGGCTCCTAGGTGACGTCCTGGGCCATCTAAGGGAAACGTTCCACCTGAAGTGGGTCAACCCCCCTAGGTCAGGCTCATCCAAAGTGTTCCTGATGGAACGCCCTCTTCTTCTTTGGTGCAAAACCTCGATCAAACATTGTCTCATCTCTGTCCCTTTTACGAGTCTCAGCAACCATCTGATGGGCTCTTCAGCCCCATGGAGGTCCAAACTAAACATCTCCCCATGTGTACCGGTCCAAGTGGTACCTGTTCGTCGAGCATGGTCCTGCACACCAAAAACTACGCCCTCCATGGGCTCATTAGTCACAGGGATCATAGCAATGTAAATCACATTTCATCATTAATATTATCAAACATATGCATAAAAACCCTGATATATCATTCAATAGCTCAAAGAGTTTACAAAGACCTATAATACAAGGTTGAGAAAAGGACAAGATACCCTATTGAGTCAGCATCCATAAGGAAAGGAAAGTTTCCAAGGGGTTTCATCCAAGCCATGTAAATGAGGTGAAGTGGTTTAAGGGATGTCCAGAGATACGGGTAGAGTGAGAGCTAGGGATGCATGGTATTACCTGTGGGTGCCTTTGTAGAAGGCGAGTTGTACCTGTCATGTATGCAAATTTTTCCAAGCCCTTTCTTGCCTTTTATTCTTTTCTTTATTTGCTTTTTCTTCTTCTTCTTTTTTTATTCAAGGGCTAACCAGAGGACACTGCCTTGGTGTGGTGACTAGAGCTGACAATGTTACCCACAAGTACTTTCATAGACATGATAAGGCTGGCTCGTGATGAGACCCCCTTTCCCTTGGCCATGCGACCAAAGGTCATTGCCCTGACATGGTAACCAGATGATGGCAATGTCATCCTGATAGGTACCCATGAACATAATAGGCTTGCTCATGATGAGACCCCCCATCCTCTTGATTAGGTCTTGTTTATTATTTTTCTCGGGTCCCTCTTGTTTCTTGCTGAGAGGCTTTTTATTGCCTTCTCGGGGATCCCTGGGCGAAGCATCTCAAGGTTCTATTTTTAGGCTTTTATCTCTTACCAGCTGCTTTTACCTTATGGGCCTTTAGCCCCTTCTTACCGCAAGATAAGGTGCAACCCTACAAACAGATCATCCTAATGCCCAGACAAGGGGAATGGGATAGATGAGCGGGAGATAAGATGGAAAAGTGATGACATGATGGGAGCGGACGATGGCTCTTCAGGAATCCCCCAGTGGCAAACCAAAACCTATGGGTACGGGCTTGCTAGGGCACCTAGTCAATCTTCCCAAACATGGTCAAGTGGGCCAATGTAAAATCCAAGCAGTTGTTAGAAATAAAAGGAGTTAGATGCATATATCTAAAGGTTATAATGATTAAAAGTGACACATACCATGATACCTGGACCAATTACCTCATGGAGCAAGAGCCCTCTCTGATACAAGACCAAGTCAATGGTGTTGGATGTTGCTGCTGCTGACAAGACAAATCTGACTAAACAAGAAAAGGATGGGCCCTCAAGGGCTATGCTCAGGTCAATCCTGCTCTCGGTACTCCATGTCTAGGACCTGTGGGCCTCGAGACATGATCTCCTAGTTATCCCTAAAAATTAGGGATAACATGCGCCACACGCAATCTTGCAGAGAAAAAAGCAAGAGAGGAAGTGTGGTAAGGGGGTAGAGAGAGAGCGCGCGACAGAGATCACAGAAGAGAACTGGAAAAACTCTAGGAACATAGTGAGTTATGAACATAGGAGAAGGAGAGTAACCTTCGTCCTGGATTATTTTTCTGTATCAGAAGGAGAGTAACCTTCATCCTTGACTTCCATTGAACTGGAAGTAGGAGACTGAATCTCAAAGCATCATGGTCTAGCTCGGGGTTGGGTAGTGGTAAATCTGTTTGGAGTCACTGAGCCTACGGTTGGGTGGAAACGAGCACCCCTCTCAGCAGTTGCATCACGCCTAGTGGATCTGATAAGTGTTTTAT
>JASDQU010100663.1:268948-290367 GCA_032191745.1 Picea mariana
AGTTAATGAGGGGATGGGGGTGAACCGCCCATCCGTAAAAGCTCTCAGACCTGACCATGGACGGGGAAATTCACGCCACATGCAATCTTGCAGAGAAAAAGGCAAGAGAGGAAGTGTGGTAAGGGGGTAGAGAGAGAGCGCGCGATGGAGATCGCGAAAGAGAACTGGAAAAACTCTGGGAACACAGGGAGTTCTAAACATAGGAGAAGGAGAGTAACCTTCATCCTAGATTATTTTTCTGTATCAGGAGAAGGAGAGTAACCTTCGTCCTTGACTTCCGTTGAACTGGAAGTAGGAGACTAAAACTCAAAGCATCGTGGTCTAGCTCAGGGGTGGCTAGTGGTAAATCTATTTGGAGTCACTGAGCCTATGGTTGGGTGGAAATGAGCACCCCTCTCAGTAGTTGCATCACGCTTGGTGGATCTGATAAGTGTTTTATGCCTTGTATTTTGAATTGAATATCATGAATACATGCTCATGTTTATACGCCCATAATGATTTATGTGTGGAATGATTACCTGGTGTTTTAGACTGGAAATAATGGAAGCATGTGTATACTTACATGCCATAATTGGTTTCTGTACAAATGATTAAGTCTGGGGCATGAGTTCACTCCACCGAGAATCGTCTTGTCTGCTTGACTCCCGTAATATTCTAGGAAGGCTCCTCGAGAGTACTCTTCCCCGAGAATTACCCCATAAACCTTGGAACAACACCGAACCTTACCCAGAGACTCGACTAAGATCAGGGACCATTGCCTAAGAACCGTCTGAAGGTTCATGTGATCCGGGTCTGGAAACCTTATGCAAGAAAGAGTAGCTCTCTAAGATCTCGGAGTCGTGGGAGTTTGAATTTCCGAGAGGTTGAATTTTGTGATTCAAGATCAGAAAGGATAGTGAGTCCAATCATCAAAAGAGAATACCCCATCGTTTGGTAGACGAATGGTCGGAATCCTTTCGAAAATACCCTAGATCTGTCAAGACCGATGGATCTAGAGGAGGAGCGCAGGCGTTAGCACCTCAACCCCTTCAGCCTTCGCAAGTAGCGATGGGGTCCAGGACTGTAGATCCAAGGATCTGTCGGAGCCCTATTGACTGTCAATATTAACCTTTGCATAGGAAGGAGAGTGGACCCGACAACTTCCTGAATATCCCGAAGTATTCAGAACCATCCATCGGCACATGACGCGTGGTAGTTGGGTAGCATTTCGCTGACTCGCGACTTGGAGTGGTCAAGGGTAGGACTGTACGAACTCACGATTCACGAGATTGCAATGTGATCGTGGTCGTTGGGTCCAAGCCACGGGAGAACCATTGGATTAGAACCTCCGCGTGGTATCACGTATCGAGGGTTCAAAGGCTGAAAGAATTTCTTTCCGACTGCAGAAGTCGTGAAGTGCCAAGCATGGAGGGCTTGTGTGAACACGTGGCACGTCCGTTAGGTGGGGACCACATGGTAGACAAGTGGCATAACAACAAGCGCCCAGAGAAAGGTGGAAGCGGGTGATAGGTGGTGGACACCTATCGCCTGAGAGAGAGTCAACCCATTGTTGACTTATCACGTCTTGGGGGTTCGCAAAGAAGTAGCACGAGGGCTCAATGCCCCAACCCGCAAAGTCGCAAGTTGTGAGTAGTGCTAGAGCTTAGCCTCACCTACGGTTATATGCAGTAGGCGTTAGTGAGGAGGGAGCCATACCCGTATCACATTTTGGGTATTGGCATTTGGAGAAAGAGGAGTTGAGAGCCTTGACTCTCCAACTTGCGAGTTGTGAGAGGCGCATGCTCTAAGGCCAGGTTGTGGTCGCTTGGGGGAGGATAAGGGAAGGGATGGTTTGCGCTAGGCCCCATAGAAATTGAGGGATTTTGTCCCTCGAAGAAAAGACAAAAATCTTAGTTACCTTAGTGGGTGTGTGACACGAGAGGCCACCCGTATCCCCCTGGAGAATGTGTGAGGCTTCAAGCAGCCCCAGAAGTGTAGAAATCACAGTTATAAAGCAGTACCTAAAGACGTGTTGAATAAAAAATGGACACGAGGAGCCAATTGGAATAGGCGGGTGGGCACCAATATCCACCTGGATCAATCCTCCCCCCTTAGGAAGCAATCATCTCCATTGCGTTGAGTTCCCCCATCGGGTGAGGAAACTTCTATTGGATTTGGCCCTGAGTGAGCCACTTGCCATAGTGTAGGAGTTGCCCTGCCTTGACAACCTGATAAAGTTGGATCTGTTGTTGGCAATTTCCTTGACCTGTGTGTCCACTATCTAATCGGTGGATGTTTGTTCCATGCAGTCAGGGTTGAGCTCTGTTGATGTCAGTTGTTCGACGATCTTAGAGGTGTCCAATAACAATGGGAAATATGGCTGAAGGAGGTCCACATTGAATATTGGATGCAAACCAAGGAAGGGTGGAGTGTTGAGCTCAAAAGCATTGCTACCCACAACCTTAGTGATAGTGTAAATCCCATAATGAAGTGGGTGAAGCTTCTGATTGGGCCGGGTGAGATGCTCCTTCTGCAAATGTAACCAGACTTTGTCGCCAACCTAAAACTGGTGTGATACCTACCCTATGTTGATCATGGCGCTGCTTGTACTTAGCATTGGATTTCTGTAAAAAATCTCTTGGACCTATTGGCGGATGTGTTGAATCTTCTCAATGAATCTAGAGGCTTTGTCGATCACAGACTGATCAGGGAAAGAGTCTATATGTGCGGTGGCAAGAGGAAGTGCAACATTAATGGGTCCCAAGGGTTGGAATCCCATACCCACCTGGAATGGGCTATGGCTGGTGGAACTATGGAGAGCTCTGTTGTAGTTGTGTTGGACATATGGGAGACTCTCGTCCCATGTACGGGGACGCTTAGAATTGTACATGCGCAAGATGTGCACAATCATTCGATTGACGACCTCAGTTGGGCCATCGGTTTGGGGGTGGAAAGTAGTGGATTTTGTGAGCTTGGTGTCCAACAGAGACCAGAGACTTGACCAAAAGGTGTTGAGGAACCTGTTGTCTCGGTCGGAGATGATGGTCTATGGTATCCAAAACTGGACCCAAACTCGTTCGAAGACGAGCTTGGCAGTATCTACCTTGTGACATTCTTCTTACAGGCTGTGAGGATGGCCATCTTCTAAAATCGATCAACAACCACAAACACACAATCATTTCTGTGCTTGGTGGATGACAAACCAGACATGTAATCCATGCAGATGGATTCCCACGGCTTCTCGGGAATAGGAAGAGGGGTGTTGGTTATCGATATTCCTTTATACTGTATGAGTTTATATTGACCCAGGGTTCATGTCTTTCAGGTTTCCAACAAAGCCTCTAAAACTATTGACCCTCCTGGTGAACCAGAAGGCAACACAACACATAGAATGCGTTGCGCAGTCTCACCCGAGATAACTTTAATGGGTGGTTGTAAGACTCATGTGTTTATAGCCTAGGATTGAGCGTGAGATATGGGGTCTTTATTCTGAACCATTTATTATAACTTGTGATTGCAACCTACTATTATCCACGATTGTCAAGTAAATCTCATAGCTTATTCCCTCAATATCGCAACAACATTTAAACAAGCAATATAATAACTCATTCATTCAACGTAATAAGAACTGTTGAAGACAGGAAAGATATACATTCACTCATCACACAACACAGATATTACCGTGGTTCACCCCCTTCTGGGCTACATCCACAAAGATTTGGCTCTTGGCTCTTTATTATGATGGTTCTATGTATCCAGCGCCGCACGCTTACAACCCTTCTTAATCGGGTAAGATCTATATGAGGGGGTCTAGATCGCACCAGGCTCCATAGCCTGCGATCTAACCCTCAAGATCTACCCTCCTTTTTCTCCTCTAGCTCAACAGCTTATGCAAAATAGATCATACAACAAAACATTATCTCTCACATCAACTCATGTGTATCACTATATTAGCAACAATACTCCGAGCAATACAAAAGCCAACAATATTGATCATCTAATGATATCAGTCCAACTGAATAGTGCAAGAACCAACCCCATATGATACCTAAGTATCGATATTTATACATTTCAGGCTCTTTAGTCATTACAATGCATTACCAAAACCCTAACCCTACTGTCGTTAAGTTTTCCTCCCATGCATGCGTGTTGTTCTTCCTTCCAGTTGTTACCTTCCTTGCATGCGCGTGTGTTGTGCTTCCTTCCAGCTGTCGCTTTCCTTCTGCATGCTTTCTTTCCCAAAATAATCTTACTTTTCAGCCTCGGCCTGTTGCCAACAGGCCCCCAACACTGACCTGTGGCTCGTCCCGAGCCACCTAATCCTTCTGAGCTTCCTCAATCTCCTCAGTGATCGTCTGGAACTTTTCCTTGAGCTCTGTCGCTTGTGTCTGCGCCCACGTAATCTTATCCTTGATTGTATCCACTACCTGGACTGCAACTTCGTCGTTGATCAATCATTCACATTTTGCTTGGACTTGTGCTATCTGTGTCGTAGCTTCCTCTGCCCGTGCCAAGACTTCTGTTACCCGCTCCTGTAGTGGTTTCATTTGAGCCTAATGCTCTTATTTCTGGGTTTGCACAGTGATTAGCTATGCCTGTAATCTCTTCATGTCATGTGTCCCTTTGATGCATTCTATGATTGGTATTGTCTTATGCTTTTGCTTGAGCTCTTGGATCATTGCATTGATCCTTTCTTCTTCCTTGTCCGACTTTTGGACTTGTTGATCGTCCTCCAACCTGGTCTAAAGTTGCGCTGCTTTATCAACTAAGTTAGCTACTATGCTGACTTGCTTCTCTATCTCTTGCAACTGCGTTGTTGCTTCCTGCTTCCTTTACTCCATCATTGTTGGTGGAGTAGTTGATGTGAGATGTTCTCGAAGATTCTTGATCTCCTTCTGGTATTGATCAATTGCCTGTGCAATCCAATCAATCTTTTCTGCTGCTATGATTACCTCACTGTGCGCGGTCTGTGGAGTCTTCTCATAAGTTCCTGCCACTTTCTACTCCAATCCTTTTATGCGCTCCCTTTCCTCTTGGGTCTTGGATTTAGCCTTCTCATATATTATTTCCAACGTGTCCCACTTCTTTGTTGCCTGCTTCAATTCGGTTAAGTCTCTGCATGCGTGAGACTGTACCTTGTGGTTTATGCTCACTTGCAACCTGTGTAGCGCCCCTGATGGTATCCTTGTCAACACAAGTTGGATTTGGCTTAAGTCCTTCAAGGGTGTCTGCCCCACGATTTCATCCATGCGCATCATACTAGGGTTGATGTGGAATGTTACATGTGGATGCAGTATTGCCTATACTGACTCTCGTTCTTCTTCTTGCACTCTTCCTTCTATCTGCGGTGTTGATGGTTCGATTCCCATGTTGCTTGTTGTCGACCCTTCCCTGATCTGCTTGATGAGTTGTCGCATGTCTGCCAACTCCTCTTGGATCTTGTGCCTGTGGCATGCAGCATGGTCGAGGTCCTTGGCTAGACAATTCTAGACCATTTGGGTTATCATCTCCCTATCATCATCTGTGATCGTATACTCTGGCGGTGTTCGTTGTGCTTTTGATTTCTTGCGCGTGCCTCTTGTCTGCATGGTTGGTCTCTTATTCCCCCCTGGTTCCTGTGTGTCAAGATTTGGGGCGGTCTCCTGTGCTCCCTCAGCTTGTTTCTGTTGTCCCTTGGTCAGCTATGTACTCTCCTTCTTCCCCTTCTGGGTCCCTATCTTCTTTGGCCCTTCATTTTTCTATGTTTTCTTGCCTTGGCCCATTCTTGGTCTCTTGGGCACTTGGATTTTCGGAGGCTGTGTTTCTCCCTGCTCTGCCTCTTCTTCTATTATTCTTTCTGACAATGCCTGGGTAATGGTTGGGATCCTCCATTCATCGGCCCATTCACTGATGACCATGTCAAAATCACCCTTTGTGATGTAGTAGTGCATCTGTAGCCACTGTTTATCCAGATCCTTCATTTCCTGTATCCACATTGTGTGTTGTGTGGCCAGGAAATTGGTGATGTCTGCATATCACGCGACAACTTCTAGTGTGATTATCCACATCTTAGAGATGGCTTCCTGTAGGTCACATAGGTACCCCTAAAAAATGGACCCGTTCACCTTCTTGCTCCTTGAGTCTGGCCTGGCTCTAAGCAACAAATACCTCGCTCCCTGATTCAGCTTTGGTCTGGTACAAAAAACTACATACCTTGGCTCTTGCCATCCCATGAAGGCTATTAAGGTGATCAACCATGAGTAGTGGAACTCTATGCCTAGGTCTTGCGCATCCTTAGAATCATCCAGGAACAAGTTCAATAGGTACGATGCCCAACTCATTGAGGTGCCTTCTACGCACTAGGCTGCAACTACAACAACTCCAGCTAGGACTTACTCCCTGCGACATTTTCTTAGCAGCTTGCAGGCTAAGATTTTTGCACCCAATTGTGTGGCTGTGTCGTTGATCCTCTTGATAATTATTCCTCTTGTACCCCTGTTGGTGCCATACTTCTTCTTCATCTCTTCTTCTAGCGCTTTCTCCTTGGTTTTGTCATCCAGAAACAACGTGGGATACATACCCCGAATTGGTAACCCTGTTATTTTCACAATAAGCTCAACGGTTATGGGAACGGGCTTGTCCAGCCATAATTTCCCTCCATGTGTGACTGCTATTAGTTGTTTGATGCACGATGTTGCGTACTGGCCTCTGCCAAAATGTGGTAGGTCCAATAGACCTAAAATTCTCGTTTTCTCCATCCCATTTGCCCACTAATATGGCTGGTTGATCAGTTCTCCAACTCGCTTTGTGCCTGCAGTCTGTATAAAGACCCTCTTCGCAAGTTCCGAGAACTTGTCTTCATCTGCTACATCGTGGTATGAGTATTTGAGCTTCCTAATATGACCCAGTAGCTCTGGTCCTACCTTTACCCCAGTTGGTATGCGCGATAGAGAAATTTTTGCTGCTGGTTTCTTGCGAGGTGACCTTGGTATCTACATCTTGTCTTTCTGATGTTGTGGTGGCTAGCTCAAAGTTCCAATGGCTTTGGTTGCTCCTTCGTATACCATTCCGGCCAAGTCGAGACATCTTCAACCATCTCCCCTGCAGGGTGGTCTGAGATGGTCATTTGAGACTCATCTGGCTCCACTGCTATTGTCGGATTCGACGCTGTGCTATTGACTTTCAGAGATGCCTCTATATGCTCTGGTTTCATCTCCTTTTGGGATTTTGTTCCCTAGTTCTGTGGCTCCTATACTTCCGCTAGTATCTCCTGACTCGTGCCCTCCAGTGATGGCTGTTGGATTTCTTCCAGGATATGTGTAGGGTTTATCGGTGTTGTGTATGGAGATTGGATTTCATCGACATTGACGATTTTTGGCAGCTGCTTTTCACCTTCTTTCGCCTGTCCTCATGAGCTAGTCTGAACTCTAGTTTTCCTGGTGGTCTGGCTCGCTTTTTCTTGCTTAGGCGGTGCCATGGTGGTGAATGTCAAGTGTCTGCTGGATTCAAACGGTCTATGTGATCTCTGTGCACTCACACTGTTCTCTTTAGCCTCTATTTTCTTTTCATGAATAGACTATTGGCTCCCGCGTCTGTGTGTTGTATGGATTTCCCATGAAGCTTGTCGAGGACACTTCCTTGATTATGGGTTCAATGCACCTTTATTACCGGTTCAATGCATCTCCTATGGTTTTGTACTTGCCATTACTCTTTCTTTGCCATCTCCAGTTGGCGCGATTAATGTGATGCCCCATCGGTCCTTGTTGTCTTTTAATTCCGCCTAACGCTGTCTTGTCATAATGCTTTTGCCGACTTTCCTTTTCCCGCTTGTTTCCCTTTTTGTGTGTGACCATTGTCCTTATCCTCGCCGAATTTGTGTTTCTTAGTTTGTGTAGCCTTTCTACTCCTGGTGCACTGCGCCCTCTTTGGTTCTTTTTCAATATACTGTTTTGTTTTTTTTTACTACGCGGTGGATGGTCGACTGTCCTTGTACATCTTTAGTCAGCTTCCATTGATCATTCCTTTGAGTTCTACACCTGATAAATCTCGTAACTATACAACTCCTCCATCTGTGACAGATTTTACTTCGTATGGTCCTAACCAATGCATTATGAGCTTTCTTGGGTGCTATAACGATTTGTTGCCATACATTAGTACTAGATCTCCTTCCTTAAACATTTTCTTCTTGATGTGTCTATCCTGCCAAGCTTTATCTCATGCTTTCTGAACTTGTTGGTGGAATCCTACCAATATTCGGTCTTCCTCCATGGTCAGTAATTGATTCAGTCTCTCCTGTACTGCGCCTCGTTCTGTCATTTGTGTGATTGTTGCTATGCACAATCTTGGTACTAAAAATTCTAATGGCACCATTTCTTCTTGGCCATAAACCAGTTTAAATGGCGTGTGCCCTATCAACTTTTTGCACGTAGTCCTGTAGGCCCATACTACTATTGGTACTTTGAGGTCCCAGTTATCCCTGTTGACGTTGCAAATCTTTGTCAGTGCATTCTCCAAGATTTTGTTGAATGCTTCTATTGTGCCATTTGTCTGTGGATGATACAATGTGCTCTTCTGATGATGGACTTCAAATTCTTCAGTCATAGCGCTGATGGTACTATTTATGAAGTGTGTGCCTTGGTCGCTCATCAAAATTCTTGGGCACCCAAATCTAGTGATTACTTGTTCAAATAGAAAATGCGTTGTTGTTTCTGCGCTACAATCCTTCACTGGTGCGGCTTCTGCCCATCTTGTTAAGTATTCTGTCGTGGTGATAATGTACCTTGCTCCTATTCTTTTTGTTGGTGGGTTGATTGGTCCCACAAAGTCTATTGCCCACTTGTCAAATTCCTATAATGTTACTTGTGGTCATAATGACATCTTGTCCCTTCTGTTAGGTTTGCCTACCCTTTGACAAACATCGCATGTTTGACAATATTCCTTTGAATCTTTGTGAATCGTTGCCCACCAAAGTCCTACGTGCAATAACTTTTGGGCGGTAGCTTTACCTGCATAATTCCCTCCTGCTATTCCCCCGTGGGCTTCCACTAAAACTTAAGGTCTTTTGTTCTCTGACATGTATCTTCGCAAGATGTTATTTGTGCCCATTTTATATAAATGTCCTGCAATTAGTTGATAGTCGACAACACAGACTACCAGGTTTTTCTTCTGCGCGGTGCTATATTCTTGCAGCGCAGTACCTGTACTCAAGTACTGAATGATATATGTGAAGCATTCATCAACAATCTGTATTGAGGATAATTGTGCATCTAGAAAGTTGTCTTCTAAATTCATAGGTTCTTCTCCATTTGTGACCCTTGATAGGTGATCAGGCCCTGTGTTCAATTTTCATGGCTTGACTATTACTTCAAAGTCAAATTCTTGGAATAGTACTAACCATCGACAAATTCTCCCCCCCAACACTGGCTTGTTGAATAGGTATTTCAGGGCTAAGTGATCCGTGAACATCTTAAAGTAATTTTCCAATAAGTAATGCCAGAACTTTTGAAGTGTGTATACCATAGCTAGGCCTTCTCTCTTTCGGTCATGTTATAGTTATGTTCGGAGTCTAATAACTTTATGCTCACGAATGCTATCGAGTGATCCAAGTCTCCTGCTCCTGGCTGCGCCAAGATAGCTCCAAGTGTTATAGCTGATGCATCTACATGCACATGGAATATCTTCTCCCAATCTGGAAATACTAATATCGGCACGGTGACCATATTTTCTTTCAGAGTATCCAGACCATGTTGACACTTGTCATTCCACTAAAACTTTGTATCCTTTCTTAACATATTTTCCATCGGTTCAGTGATCTACGCATATCCTTTGATAAATTTCCTGTAATAACCTGTGTGTCCCAATGTCGCTCTTAGCTGACGGGTTGTTTTTGGTGGTGGTAAGTTAACAATGATTGCGATCTTTGCAGGATCTACTAGTAAACCTTGTTTGTATATTATGTGGCCCAATAGTATCCCAAATGGTGTTTCGAATATGCATTTCTTTATGTTAAGTGATATCTAGCACTGTCTACATCTTTCTAACATCAGCTGTAAAACTTCCACATGGTTTTTTAATAGACTATAGACTGTCCAATCATCCAGGTATACTTCAAGAAACTGATGGATGAATTCTTTAAATGCTGCGATGACCACACTGAAGAATATTGTTGGTACATTCTTCAGTCCAAACAACATGACTATGTACTAATAAGATCCCCATTTTGTCACAAACGTGGTCTTGTATCTGTCCTCCCGTGCTATCTTAATCTAATGGTAGCCTGAGAATCCATCAATGAATGAGTAAGCTTCATGTCCTCCCACATTCTATAACACCTCATCCGTGAAAGGTGTAGGGAACGGGTCATGTAGGCATGCATCGTTCAACTTCCTCAAGTCGACACATATCCTGATCCCTCCTTGTTTCTTGTCCTGTACTACCATCGGGCTTATCCATTCTGACTCTTCGACCGGTTCTATGATGCCGGCTTGGAGAATCCCGTCGATCTCAACTTTGACTTTTTGTTTGTATATGGGGTTCAGTCTATATGGTTGTTGTTTGATTGATCTTGCTTCTGGTTTGACTGGTATATTCATCTCTCCTAATTCTCCTGTTATACCCTTCATCTTGGTAAAGGTTGTGGGAAACAAGTCGATGTATTCGCGCAACAACTCTGTGATTCTTTCTACTGTTTGCTCATCCCAGTAGTCTCTAATGCTGGCCATTTTGGGATGCTCGACTGTCTCAATGTCGACTTTATTTACTTTGATCGGTGCGGATATGACTTTTGATTCTATGGGTGGACCTTCCATGTCTCTTTCACCTTCTGCCTCTTCAATCTGAATATCGCATGGATCATCTTCATCTGATGCTTCCTCTTGCACATGATAGCATGAGAACATTTCCTTAACTGTCTATTTATTCTGTTGTTTCTCTTCTGTGATAACTTTTATATCTGGTTCTTTGATAAATATTACTCCTCTTATATATTTTAGAGCTACATCTATGTTGGGGTTTTCATGTTCGAATGAAAATGTGATGGTAAGCAATTTCGTCCATGTCACAGTTCCTTTGCACAACTCCTGGTCTGTATACCAATTCGTTGGTATGCCCTCTAGAGTGTGTATGAAGTGATGAGGCCATTCTTCTAGGGGTGTCATTTTCCATAACGTTCTACACACCTCCAAGTGTTCCACTGGTGCCCCGTGTCCATCATACTTCTGTTGTTTGTTGTTTTTTTTTTCTGTGCCAAACCTTATGCGCAATAGCCTCTTACATTGGTACCAATCTATGATGGTCTTCTTGTGCACACCCCACCATCTTGCAGGTGTGGCCTTGAGTGCTAGATCAAGTGTTAACAATCTCTGTTTCTCTAACACTGCATCTTCATACTATGTCAAGAATTTTTCCAAATTGTTTATTCCATGGAAACTGGGTGGTTCTCTGATTTTTGTGCCCACCCATCTTACTGTGTGGTCTATTCTTGCACATCTTCTCGTGGATACTTCGTGTAGCCTTTGCTACTAGTTCTCTAAACCAGTGTCTGATTCTGTTGCACATGAAGTAATGCTCCATCAACTGAGTACCCCATCTGCAGTTGGGTTTACATAATCCTCACCGCGCATAGTTGTTCTGTACAACTAGCCGATTTCCTCTAGGTCTAGGCAAGTAGGTTCTACAAACCTCTCCCCTTCGGATGGATCTAATGGTGCGATGACCCTGTATTCTCCTAACTCAAATGTCATTTTACGGGTTTTCAAGTTGATTATGGCATGGTTGTCAAATGCCCAATCTAGACCAAACAACACTGGGTATGGTGTTGTGTCATCTACTATTTCAATGACTTCAAAGTCTCTTTTAGTGTGCACTCCATCAAGATCTACTGTCACTCCTTTCAGTCTACCGATTGGTAAGACTCTATGTTGGTTTGCCAATTTTAATTGAATAGGTGAATATCCTAATGTTGGCTCTCCCATGCACTGCCATGTCTTCTTTGGTAATACATTAACTTCAGATCCTAGATCTAGTATAATGTCTCCCATATTGAAATATCCGATGTGAGCATTTAGTCTGAACTCCCTACTGGTTCTTCTTCTCATGTGCAGGTGATTGACTATCTTTGGTTCTAGCTTTCCTTCCGTCTCAATGCTACATTTTTCTAGTATGTTTTGCAATATTTTCATAGATGATGGATCACTTAATAACTTTACACATGATTGCAGAAAGCCTTTGATTGTACTTACTTGTTATGTGGGTTTCATCTCGTCGGTATGATCCAATGATGGCGGCATCTCGTACTCTGGTGTTTCCTTTTTTTTCTTGCCAGTTGAAGTCGATGCCATGTCCCCCTTCTGAAATTCTTGTCAAGCTTCCTTGAATATCTCCTTCTCCTTTTGTGCGTTAAACTGTTTCCTTTATTCAGTGTTCTTCTTTACCCACTGGTTTTGTACTGGTTCCTGTCAAATTGCATCATTTCCTGTTTTAGCTCCTCCATGAGTAACGATATTGATGTTCCATCCTTCATCCCTTGCTTCGGCTGAGATCCACTAAACGTTCTAGTTGTTCTGCTTCCTCTTTTCCTGGATCTTTACTAGTAGTGTCAGACATTCTTCTATGTCATGATCTGATGCGCGACAATACATACAAGTCATTGGTGGAAGCAGACATTCCCTTGCATAATGTCTCGGTTGTTGACAATTTTGACATACTACTAGTCCTCTACCTCATCTGAAACCTCCTCTGGCTCGTCCTCCTCCTCTATAGCCTGCTCGATCTCCTCGTGACGCATTATACTGAGGTGCTTGATTGTACTGCATGGTATTGTATTGGGGTTGTGTCGTATTGTACTGTAGTTGCGCGTTATTGTACGGTGGCTGCGCAGTATTATACTACTGATGCATAGTGTTGTATGGAGCTGGAACTTGATTAAATTGTGGCGTTGCTTGTCCAATCATTATTTTTGCCTATACTCTATATGCGTCTGATGTCCTTTCTCGCATCAACTCCATAATTCTACAATCTTTGTCGTCGTGGCCCACTAACTTGCAAAAGGTGCAATATGAGCTCTTTGGGACTGTCTGGTATTTCTACATCATCGTGCAGTGATAAGGGTCATGACCCAGTTTCTTGTAGATTTCGCACCATAATCCTCCTGGTGGTAACAGATTTGTCATTCTTGTTGCCATATATTGTGTGAACGTTGGACATTCATTCTTGTGGTGTCCTTTCGTCCTGCATGTGGTACACCAAACGACTTCTTGTTTGTCCTATTTCTTATTCTAGTTCAGCTGAAACGTTAGATTCTTCAAATCCTCTTTCAGTTCTTCAATAGCTGGGTATGTCTGCTAGTACTAGTTTTCTTCCAGTTGCAGGGCTTCCTACAGAGCCTATGCCTGCGTCTGGAACTTTTGTTATCACAATGGGTATTTTAAATGTGGGAGTAGTGAGTTGTCAAATAGGTGTCGATGTTGCATCTCGTTCATGAGATATTTTAACTTCCCCTTCAGTCACTTGAATCTCTGATCAATCTCCCATACATACTCTCCTGGTTTGTCTTATTTCAATCATCTCGTTCATGTACTGATCCTCTAAGATTAGCTTTTGGAACTCATTTATCAGTAACTTCTTAATGTGTGCCAATGTCCTTGTCGTCCCAAGGGCATTGTTTGTGTCTAGACTCATGTATCAGTCTAGTGCGCGGTCTCTTAGCGTAATTACTAGTTGCGTGAGTTTTGTATCTTCACCGGTGATCTATTTTTCTTCCCAGATCTTTGCACAAATGAACAAATGCTTATCCGGGTCTTCTACTGCTTCTCCTCGAAATTCTCGTAATCTGATGGTAAGATCGTGTCTTGCCATCCTGAATGTTGAACTACTACCTCCACGCGGTGTAGATACCTAAATAGTGCTACCTGAACTGGCTCCTCCAGTTGGTGTTCCTTATGGATATGTACTTCCTGCTGTCTGATTGCTTCTAAACTTTGGTTGTCTAAATGGTGGTGTTCTCTTTGGTGTATTAGTCACACATGGGTTTATTGGTTCCACACTGACATTAATATGGATAGGATGGATGCCTTCTCATCCCACTCTTGGACCTCTCCTCTTCCTCTCATATGTTGCGCGCAGGATTTCCTCAATATGCTCCACAGCCTAGAGATCCTCTACCTATTCCTCATCACTCGCCAAGCCTTCCCTCGTGACTATGGATCTCTTCTTGGTATTCACCTTGTATTGGTAAGGTACTCCGCTACGCGTCTTTCCAGCTGTCGCCATGATCTGCTTGATTTGGTCGTCCTCCATCATGATTGGGTCCAAGGGTTCCTCCTTCTTGTCCTTATCCTTTCTTCCTTCCATTTCTCCTCTTTCTGTCAATGCTTCCCCCTTCCCCATGCAAGCAAGGAAGTTTAGTTGTCTGACTCCATTGTCATTACACCTTTGTTATATAGCAGTATCTTAATAAAAGTGTATAGAGATCGAATTTACCTTCCTCGAGGACCCTGTAGAAACTCTTGCTCCATTGCGCTATACAACTTCGCTGTGTCGACTGCAAACTCTGTTATAAACCCTGCCACAATATTGTCAAGCCAAAAGTCTACTGCGCGGGTGAACTTGTTGTTCACCTGTTGTAACTCCTCAATCTATATTGGAGTCCACTCTAGCTGTCAAATTCGGTTCGTTGCGTGGTTATCCTTCAACCTTAGTATCCACTACTGCAATAAGTTTGGAAAATCATAGAAAAAGACTTCGTGCAAATCAGTAAACACGTATTTTTCCAGATATTTGCGGGGTGTTATTCTAGGGTTTCTATTATCTTTCTGTGCAAACTCTAGCTCTTTCATTCTCAACCAGCTTTCGATCTCTTCTTTTGTGGGATTCCATGGTCTCAACATTCCCTTCTAATGGTTCATTGGTCTCTGTCCTAACCCTTTCTTAATCTGCCTCTGACATATTCTCGACTTATCTCCTCTACTCAATCCTCTCTTGTTCCTACCTATGGCAACATAACCATTTTTTGGTTATCTCTATTTCTTTATACTATCTGAGTTTGTATTGACCCAGGGTTCATTTCTTTTGGGTTTCCAACAAAGCCTCTAAAACTATCGACCCTCCTGGTGAACCAGAAGGTAATGCAACACACAGAATGCGTTGCACAGTCTCACTTGAGATAGCTTTAATGGATGGCTATAAGACTCATGTGTTTACAACCTAGGATTGAGCGCGAGATATGGGGTCTTTATTCTGAACCATTTATTATAACTTATGATTTCAACCTACTGTTATCCATGATTGTGCAGTAAATCTCATAGATTATTCCCTCAATATCGCAACAACATTTAAACAAACAATATAATAACTCATTCATTCAATGTAATAATAATTGTTGAAGACAAAAAATATATACATTCATTCATCACACAACACAAATATTACCGTGGTTCATCCCCACCTGAGCTACGTCCACAAAGATTTGGCTCTTGGATCTTTATTATGATGGTTCTGCGTATCCGGCGCCACGCGCTTACAACCCTTCTCAGTCGGGTAAGATCTATATGAGGCGGACTAGATCGGACCAGGCTCCACAGCCTACGATCTAACCCTCAATATCTACCCTCCTTTTTCTCCTCTAGCTCAACAACTTATGCAAAATAGATCATACAACAAAACATTACCTATCACATCGACTCATGTGCATCACTATATTAGCAATAATACTCTAAGCAATACAAAAACCAACAATACTGATCATCTATCGATATCAGTCCAACTGAATAATGCAAGAACCAACCCCCTATGATACCTAAGTATCGATATTTATACATTTAAGGCTCTTCATCAGTTACAATGCATTACCAAAACCCTAACCCTACTGTCATTAGGTCTTCCTCCCATGAATGTGTGTCGTTCTTCCTTCCAGTTGTTACCTTCCTTGCATGCACACATGTTGTGCTTCCTTCTAGTTGTCGCTTTCCTTCTGCATGCTTTCTTTCCCAAAATTATATTGCTTTTCTACCTCAGCCTACTGCCAACAAGGGGTGTATAAGCCTTGATTCTTGATGGTTGGCTTGACAATGACACAGGCAGTGCAAGATCTGATATACTTATTGAAGTCCTGTCGAAGTTTTGGCCAATAAAAATGTTTCTGAAGAACGACCATAGTTTTCTCTACACCAAAATGTCCTACCACCCGACTGTAGTGGGATTCCCAAATCAGCTTTGCACGCTCAATTGTAGGAACATAGAGATGGCCCAGGTGGCATAAGATTCCGTCCTGAATGTGAAAATAAGTGACAGTGGCGCATGTACCCAAGAGCTTATATGTGGTGGTGAAGTCCGAATCTTGATGGTAAAGTTGGGGCCACTCCAATGTTTCATGTCCACAGGAATGGAGCACAGTGGTGAGTGCATCCACAAGAGGCCGATTGAGGCAGTCGGCGACACGATTGGAGATACATGTATTATACTTGATGTTGAGATGGAACTACTGCATGTAGGTGGACCACTTCTAATGGTGGTCATTTTGCAATTTCCCCTATGTCTGTATGAACCGCAGAGGCTTGTGATCAGTGTGTATGATTGCCTCTTTCCCCAGAATGTAATGTTTCTATTGATGACATGCTTGTACAATGGAATGCATTTTCTTGTCATAGGTGGGGTATTTTCGGACAGTATCGGAGAGTGTCTCACTATGGTATCCCACCGGATGCCCGTGTTGAGTGAGAACTACGCCCACAACACAATCATATGCATCAGTCTCAATCTTGAATGGTTGTTGCAGATTGGGAAAGGAGAGTACTGGAGCTGAGTAGAAACAATGTTTCAGATCATTGAATGTGCATTTATTCTCCTTCCCCCACATGAAATTGTCCCTACCACTGCCCTTGGTCACCTGGCTGAGGGCCCATGCAATATGGGAGAATCCTAACACGAACCGTCGGTAGAAATTGGCTAGTCCCAAGAAGATCTAAAGCTCAGTCAGTGTTGTCGAGGCTGGCCAGTCACAGATGACTCAGATCTTAGCTGGATCAACATGTACCCCATGCTCATCAACAATGTAGCCTAGGTATTGGACCCTGTTCATGCCAAAAGATCATTTTTCCAAGTTGGCATAAAGCTTGTGCTGCCACAGAGTGCTCAAAACCTGTTGAATATGCCGCATGCGCTCCTCCCATGTTCTTTTGAAGATGAGGATGTCATCCAAATATACTACCACAAAGGAGTTGGTGAAGGGTCTCAATACATCCTCCATCAACCTCATGAAAGTGGTTGGTGCATTTTTTAAGCCAAAGGGCATGCCTAGACATTCGTAGAGACCTTCTTTAGACTTGAAGGTTGT
Organism: Picea mariana; assembly: GCA_032191745.1. Classification (NCBI taxonomy): domain Eukaryota; kingdom Viridiplantae; phylum Streptophyta; class Pinopsida; order Pinales; family Pinaceae; genus Picea; species Picea mariana. The sequence goes on from JASDQU010100663.1 coordinate 286,236, forward strand.
CTTCCAGAAATCAATTGGTTTGATGGGAACCTTGTGGTAGCTAGACTTCTACTCAATCTTGTTGAAGAAATTTCCCCCCTTGAGTTGGTCAAGAAGGTTATCAATCTCGGGAATGGGGTAGCGGTTCCTGACTGTGATTTTGTTTAAGGTTCTATAATCAATGCGGAATCGCCAAGTCCTATCCTTCTTCTGCACCGGTACAATCGGGCTTCCGTAAGGGGAGGAGTTGGGTCTGATGTGCCTCTTTTGAAGAAGCTTTTGGATCCGATGCCTAATTTCGTCATTCTCCATCAGCGAACACTGATAGACTGGTCCATTAGGTAGAGGTACGTCGGGGGGTCAGATCAATTAGATGCTTGACTTGGTAGTGTGTCAGTACCCCTGCAGGTGAGACAAATATGTCTCTATATTCTTCCACGATTCCATCCACTTTCTTATGTTGCAAAGAGAGGCGTTGTGTAGAGGCCAAGGATGTGGCGACGACCTTCTGCTTACTGTGAGCACAGATCACAAAGAATATAAACTTCCCTGTCTGTGAAATGATCTTACTGCATTGCTTAATAGAGATTAAAGAAATAGCAGTAGGCGGTGCCACCTCTGGGATCTTGTACAATTGTCTACCCAAAGTAATAATAACACTGCAGGGTCTAGACTCATACACAACATGACGCTTCCACAAATATGGTTGTCCTAAAAGAACATCACAAACTTGAAGGGGAGCAATATCACATAGTACTTCATCTTTTAAAGGCTTGATGTCGTAGGGTAGATGACACTATTGGCTAACACAAAGATCTCTTCCTTGACGAAGCCAACCGATGGTGTAGTGACGCAGGTGCGATGTCATTGGCAGGTTTAGTTGCTTGACGACCTCTACTGAAATCAGGTTCTTTTGAATACCACTATTGACAATGAAATGAATCAGAGCCCCCTTGACCCACATCTACGAGTGAAAGAGGCATTCCCCTTCCTCTAGTTCTTCTTGTTCGCTCGACCGGACTTTGGTGGTAGCGACCGTGGCATTGGGTTCAACGTCGATAATCCGCTTCCCTCCTTCAGGATTTGACTCAGAATCAAAATCAACCTTTGACTCAGAAGCCTTTAGCTCAACCACGAGGGACTGCTTGGAGAGACATTCATCGGTCTTGTGCCAAGGACTTTTATGGCACTCACACCATTTTCCCGTGTCCTTCTTCATCTTCTTGTTGCCCCTCTTGTGTTGAAGCTTGGACGGATTGTCCTGAGGGTGACCATCTCAACTTGGTCCCTTGCTTTGTGGGTTGGGGTTGCCTTTGCCCTACTTCAGCTGTGAGGGGTTTGTAGATCCAAAATCTCGTCGTTTCTGCTTAAATTTTTGCTCGATCTTGATAGCGTATCTATAAGTTGTGCCCAATGAGGTGATGTCCAATAACTCCATTTCTGTTTGAATGTATCTATGCGAACAACCGTGGTATTTGAGAACTAGATGATGCTCAGAATATTTGATACCCAATTTGGTGCATAGGGTATGGAAAATATTGGTGAAGTCTGGTACTTTTTGGTCCCTTTCTTGACGTAAGGTGGTCCATCTAGTGTACTGGTCCTCGTAGCTTCCAACAGGGTAGTATTGTTCTTTAATGGCATCCCGGAAGGAATCCCATCTATTGGCCACCAAAAGAATTGCAGATTCCTCCGCGAGCCTTTGCTTAGAGTAAGTATCCCACTAGTCTTTAACATGGGGAATGGCCTTGAGGAGTGCAAAAATAATATTTTTCCTATCGGAAAAATTGTGGACCAAAAAATATCCTTCGAGAAGATTCAACCATTTATCTACAACATCTTCATCTATCAGTCCTTCAAATAATGGAATATCAAAATTTACCTGTACCTTGAAGGGGGTTGCATGGCCGCTTAATGAAGATGCATCTCCTATGGGAAACCGTCGAAGGATCTGTGCTAAGTTGTCCATATTTTGTTCCTTTGTTGCATGAGGGATTCCTTGAGCAACATTTTAATAGGATCTTCTACTCCATCATCTTTCTTTTCATATCCCATGGGTTATTTTCAAGCTCGACGCGACCAATCTGGTAATGTCTTGATTGGTTCAAATCCCAACTTCTTGTACCCAGACCTTATCGAGGACATGCACGAAGAAAAAAAATGAAGAGTAGACCGCTCTGATACCACTGATCTGTATTTAGGAGCGAAACGAAATGATTAGCAGACTCAATACCATAAACAAAAAGATAGGAAGAATAACACAAATATCTAGTGAACAATATCTTCTATTAAATAATGAAATAGGTTAAAACTGTAAAACTGCAGAACTGGAACTTGCTCGAATGGTGGTAGTTATCTTTGAGAAGAGATGTGGTTGCTACGTGCATCCGTCTAAATATAATGGATTACAATGAGGCTCCAGAGGCCATTTTCATATTACTCATGACTGTCAAATCCCTAGACATCCAAAATCCTAACCCTAGAAGGTGAAACACCAAAATTCATGTGGTCCCTATGGGTAAGTTGGTACCTCAACTTCCTAGGGTCGTAACTTTTGCATAGAACCTTTGTTTTAGGCGTGTGATAGCCTGTTGGAAAGGTCTTTCAGAGAACTACACATTTCTATGCCAGACTCTGACTTCGTCTACAATTTGAATATGGAGTGACAAGAAAACAACGTTTAGGGCCCCAAAACAACCATGAAAGTACAACAATATGTGCTGACATGAAAACATACAAAATAAGCCAGTTGGATTAGGCGAGAGGCCACCCGTATCCCCCTAGAGAATGCATGAGGCTTCAGAAAGCCCCAAAAGTGTAGAACTCACAATTATAAAGCAGTACAAAAAGATGCGATGAATAAAAAATGAACACGAGGAGCTAATTGGAATAGGTGGGTGGCCACCAATATCCACCTGGATCATTCACAGAGGTGTGAAACCCTCTTGGCACTTGTGGATATGAAACTCAAACTCTTTCTGGAAATCGCCGCAAACACCATGTGCAAGCCAATATGCTTCCCAACTCCCTAGAGTATGAAATTAAATACCAAATGACTCCAATGAGAGCTTTGGATGAATCCTCCTCTTGTCTATCTAGGGTGGATATTGCACCACTGAAACTAAATCTGCAGTGGAAGGGTTTTGTCGAAAACTCCAATGAAAACGTTGGCTAAAATAACACTCAATAATATATCAAATCATAATTCCAAGGGGAAGGGTTACTCCTCTATTTATCCTTTCTTTGGGCCTTCTAGATCTTTCCCCAATTTTGACCAAATCAAATCTTCACTTTATTTTCCCTCCAATTTCATTTAAATATAATTGTTTATTTTATTTAATGTCATTTTTAGGACTTGCCATTCTTTTTACCTAGAGACACCAAATAAACCCTCTTGACTCCCCTTTTTCCTTGTTGACTATAGCATACGGGAGTCGTATAGGATATTGAGTCATCCTCCATCACAATCAATTGGAAGGGGACATTACAATCCTCCCTTCCCAAGATTTCTTGTCCTCAAGCAATTCTATATTAGGGTGCTGCAAGATCTACTCCCCTTCCTAGGTAGAATATTCTGTGGGAAATCCTCTCCATACAACTAATTACTCTCTAATGGCCATGCTCCTTAGCCTTTGTTCCCTGACATCAACAATCCTCTCCAGATCTAGAACCAGTTGTCCCTCCTCATCTAGTGGAGGAAGATCTGTAGAAGTGGTGACCTAATGTCCCAATGCGTTCTTGAGGCATGATATATGGAAGGTATTGTGGATCCTACTGCCCTCTGGTAGATCCAATTCATATGCTACTTCTCTTAATCTCATGATCACTCTATGTTGAAATAATGTAACTGCAAAGAGCATTCTTATTATTTTGTTATTGGATTAAATCCCCATTGTGGATTAATCATGTCATTATTATTATTGGATTAAATCCCCATTGTGGATTAATCATGTTATTATTATTATTGTTATTGGATTAATCCCCATTGAGGATTAATCATGTCGGTAGTTGTATAAGGACCAAATCCCCTTTTGCGGATTGGTCATCGGACAATTACAAAGTCCAGAATAAGAAGTCGGCCCCAACAGTTATAATGGAAGGGCCAGAATTAATTAAAGGTGGGTTTACCCACCCAGCGTGAGAGGTCGGCCCT
>JASDQU010100664.1:0-77235 GCA_032191745.1 Picea mariana
AAACAATAGACGATGAGGCAAGCTCATTCATAGTCAATGGACATAGGCTAAAGCTCTACAATAAGCCTGTAAACAAGGAAGACTTTCTGCAGCAGATATCTCAACAGAATGAGATGGAAGTATTGGAGAGACAGAATCATGTGTCTCTTTCACATTCTCCTTAAAAAAATATATAAAAAATATATATATAAAAAAATATATAAAAAAATATAAAAAAAAGAAGAAAAAATAAAAAAAAATAAAAAAGGGAGTTTAGTTGTGAAAATCCAGGAAACTAGCACAATATAAACTCGAATTTTCATTGGAAAACCAAGTAAAATTGGCTAATCAAAATTCTTGGAAAAAATATTTTCATTATTAACTTCTAGTTTTATTTTACAGCTTCAAAAGTTTTACAAATACTTATCTTTGAGACTTGAGGACAAGTCAATAAATAAGGCTGAGGGGGATAAGGTATACATTTCTGAAAACCTTTCAAGCCTTCTACATATGACGGCATGCATTTCAAAAATCAACTCCATTCAACAGAGGGACCTGAGAAGAGTATCAATTCCATTAAGCAGAGGGACCTGAGAAGAGTATCCATTCCATTCAGTAGAGGGACCTAAGAAGAGTATCAATTCCATTCAGCAGAGGGACCTGAGAAGAGTATCCATTCCATTCAGCAAAGGGACCTGAGATACTAAGCAAAAGAAATACAAGAGGAAATTTATCAAAATTGAAGACTTACAACAACATTCCATCCAGCTTCAATCAGGCAAACACAATGAGCAAACAAGTTAGTATATATTTTCCTTTTTAATGCTTTAAATTTGGAAAAATCTTCATAAGCTAAGCAATGATAAATATCCTATCTTTCCTTTCCCCTACATCATCTTTTCACCACTCCATTTTCATATACCCTCAAAAGCATAAAAAATGGTACTCAAAGGAACCAATTTTGGTTTCCAAGGGAGTTATAAGGAAAGGATTGGGTTTCAATTTCAAACACATTTTTTTGAGTTATAAAATGCTCTGTTTATGAAGACATAAGTTGCATACACACAGACTGAATTGTTGTTTTCATAGACAAAATGATGTTTGCATATATATTTAAAAAAGGGGTCATAAGAAGAAGGTTTCATGCTTGATGAAGAGGATGGTTACTCAAGGAAACGAAATAAGGAGTTATAAGTCAAGTGAACACAATTTCTAAAAAAATTCATTTCTTATAATGATTACAATGAAGAGGGAAAGTACAAAGGTACAAATACAACAACACCTTCAGCTATGATCGCTGTACAAACCCATATTTAAAAAAAAAAATGATGATAAAACCCTTGTCTAAGTCTCCTCCAACGATTTTTCTCCCTTCATAAAAGTAATACGACTCAAACTCTTTTCATTTGTTGTGTCTCACTTGAACGCTCCCCAGACTCGAACCGCCGACGCGCTCCTGTGTATACTCACCTCCATTTCAAAACGCATGCTTTGTTTCAACATGTCAGTGCCATTTCAAATCCCTACACTCTAGCAAATTGTTCCCTCCTACGCCTTCCTACCCCGAAATCTCTGATAACAAACGAATTGTATGTTGACAATTTCACTGTCAACATACAACATTCTCGTCTTGTGGAAGAAAACGTGGAAGTTGAAGGAGATATGTGGTGAGAAAAGGCAAGAGAACGTATTCAAGTAGGAGTTGGCCAGTGAAGGTAAGTTTGAACTCAAATAATTGTACAACTAAGTGCAAAATTTGACTTCTTGTGGTGCATTTTGAAAATGAGATAGTTCATTTCTAGCAGAGGTTGACTGTAAGAAGGAAAATTGAGCTGGAATTCAACAAGAAGCCTGAGAATTTTTTTCAAATTACCAGGTATGCCCTTGCACATATATAATTTTTTTTTTTTGAAGAACAGAGAGCAGCTTAGAAATTTGAAAAATATGAGATTTGATTTGCTTTTGAACAGAAAAATCTTATTGAAGACCATGCACAGAATTAAATCCAAATAGAGTTTGCAAGTTTAAAAAAATCTTGGTCAAAGAAATTGCAGGGTTGAAACTTTTAAACCTCCTTTTTATAAACAGTGGAAATATTATAGGGTCTTGCTCTTAAAACTTGGAAGAATGGTGTCTAGATATGAACCAGGGAAGCTTGTTACATCAGAAATTCATAGGGATTGTATACAAATTTTGGAGAAAAAATAGTGGATAGGTTTCTTTGAGAAATTTGATGGATCTTGTGAAGAAGTTGCTTTAGAATTTGCTCACTCATTTGATGGGGAAAGGGCTACTGTTGGAAACCTTACCATTAGAATCTCTGAAGATATCATTACACATGTCATTGGACTTCCTCAAATAGGAGAAAGATATTTCAAAACTAAGCATTTCAAAGATAAATCATGGGCATCTTTTATTTCCAGATCTAGGGTGGCAGCAGTAAATTGGAAGAAGGTAATCCCAAGGAGTTGGTTGATTCATCCTTGGGATGAATTAGCATATCTCATACATAAATTTATAATTTGTGAGGGAAGATTTAGCATCATCTACCTATATCACATTAAGCTGCTACAACACTTAAAAGGTGACTGTGAAATCAACATGCCTTATTTTCTACTGCAAAGCCTTTCTAAGATGGCTAAGGCTGTCCAAAAACAAGGGAGGAATACAGAAAATAGTTTATATCATTGTGGCTTTATTAAAATGATCATTATATATGAACTACAGAAGCAAAATTTGACTTGGCAGTAGTTTATCATTGAAAATGGTTTTGAAACAATAAAGGAGGAAGAAGAAGAGGAACAAATCTTGGTTGTGACCAATGATGAGGAAGAAATACAGAACCCCAAGGCAACAAGCTCAAAACTGCCTCTGGGGAGGAGAAGAACAAGAAGCATGGTGGAAAAGGAGAAACAATTTGAGGAAAAAGACAATATTTTTACCACATATGAAATAAAATCAAGGAAATGCCAACAAGTTCAAAGGGGCCAAATACAAGAAAGTGATGATGAAGCACAACAAGCACAGTATGCACATATTCAGACTTTAGAGGCACAACCATTGGAAAATGATGGTTTTGAAGAACAAGAAACTTCCACATATGAGCAAATGAGAGAATATGTGGAACAATTAATTAAAGACATGAAAGAAGAAACTCAAATAGAAGAAGTGGCTGCTGGGTCCACATCAGAACTTGATAGGAAAAACAAGAAAATAAAGAAAATGAAGAAAAAAATCAAGGAAATTGAAGTCCTGGAAAGATACATAAAAACAGAAAATGAAATGCTAAGGACTCAAAGCCATAAAACACAGGAGGAGAATGAAACCTTGAAGAAAAAGAACAAAAAGCTTCAAAAGCAAAACAAATTAATCTCTAAACAGACCTATAAGTGGTTTCAACAGAAAAAGACATATAAAGAGAAATATCAAAGAATGAAAGCTCTTCATACAACTCAGGTTAATGTGGAGACATTATTGCAGGCAACAGAGGTGGCAGAAGTTCATTGACAGAGGTTCAGGGATATTTTTGTGCATGAGGACATGCAAAGACTTCCTCTTGGAGGAGATGTTGAGTACATTTTTATGCTTCCTTTTTACTCTATAAACTACACTTTTGCCTCTATAACCATCCATTTTGCCTCCATTTCATTCCATATTTTCCATAAAACAACTTATGCAAGTTATATTTATCATTCTTTAGCTTAAGAATTGAGTTTTCTAATTTTTGGCATTAAAATTGAAAATTTATCAGAAATTACAGGATTTGACTAAATCCCGTAATTGCTCCTAGGTTCATGTACTTGCAGGACACCTGGGCGAAATCTGAGACTTGGGTCGTGATCCTTGATGTACAAGGATGGATGATGAGCTATCATCTTCGAGATCTGAGCCTTACAGGTGTTTGGTCAACGCTGGTCAAATAGGGCCACTTCAGCAGAAAATACCATGTTTTAGCCTTAAATCATGGACAATGTTGGATTTTCGTGGGATTTGGTCATATATTATGGATCTAAAGGGGGCATTTGACCTTCCTAGAATATATTATGGATCTGATCATGATCTTTAGGAGATTTATTAGCATTATTAGTTTTAAAACTTTTGTATACATACTCTAAAGCATAGACTAGTATGACAACCTTGAATGTGAATGAAGAAACTTTTGAATTTGCAATCTTGAGATCAGTTCTGCGTTTTGTTCTTGATAATGTTTATGATATAATGATGTGAATGATGCTGGAAGCTCCTTCTTAGCTGAGACAACTCAAGTGTACAAGTGAAGCATTGGAGGGCCCCCTTTGCCAAACTAGTGCACTCTTCCTTTATGTTCTTTTCAAGTAATCTTTGATACATGTTTTAGATTAGATCTTGTTGTAGATGAGTTTTATTCATATCTTGTTGTAGTTATATGAATTCCATAGCTAAGTCATATGCCTAATGTTTCAAAGCCTTACTCATATTGTGAATGATTTCTTGAATAAGAATTCAATGTGTGGTTTGCTTTTAAGCATTAGGATAATCATGAATGCTTTTTGAGTTATTTACGCTTTCAGTACTTTTGATTTAAATTGATGATAGTTGTTAATGAATGAAAGAAGACAATGAATGCATCTCTTGAATAAGAGTTTTGTCCTTCTAACATTTGATAAGCCTTAGAACTAGTTCGAACATCTCTTGAATGCTTATTGTTGATACTCTTTAGGAAAACAATTGCTGATTACTGTTATGAGATCTATGAATAGGACTTCTGAACATAAGCTTAGCATCTCTTCCATATTCAGCCCTTAGAATAGGTTTTGGTTTATTCCCATTAAATAATAAAAGTTATCTCTAAATCCATATATTTTGGATGTGCCTCTAAGTCTTACAAACACCGGATTGACAATCATTTGCACTCTAATTTACATCAGTAGATTGGAGCCTAACAGTTAGCATGAAAAATCAGTAATGGAAACAATGAGGATTGGATGGGTGAAAAATTGTAACATACCCATCCTACAATAAGGCATAAAATATTTTATTCCTTACGCTTTCGTTTTAGAGGACATAGTGGGTATTTTCAGACAAAAAACCTTCTGCCGTGCATAACGGGTAAAAAATGGCTTGTAAAACAAATAGGTCAAATTATTAAAACTTGCCTTGTTGAAATGCATGCCATACTGAGGGAAATGCATGCCCAATGGTGAAATTGGTATGATTATATCAGGGATATATAGGCTTATGAAACATCCATTCCTTTAGTTAAATTATGCATGCCCCATGGTGAAAAATGCACGCCCTAAAAAGGAAAAATGCATAAAGTGCAGGAAAACATGGTAGATGAAAAATGCAAGCCCTAGGAATAAAAATTCATGCCTTATGTTGGTAATTGTATGTTGACCTTATGAATTTACATGAAAATAGGGTATTGAGGAAAATGCACGCCTCAAGTTGAAATTGCATGTTGAACGCGTGGGATTTCATGTTTACATAGTAAGGAGGAATATGCACACCTTGTTAATGACAAATGCACATCTGCACTATAAAAATGCACACCCTTGACATGTTTTGCAACCCTATGGTGGCCTAAAACCTAAATGGTTCTTCCTTATCCCATATGAATGGTTTTCATAAGAATATGAATGAAAATGGATGTTGATCCATTGCGTATGATTTATGCTACTATGGCATATATTATAACAACCATGAACCCATGTTTGAAAAGCTGTTTGGAAGCATACATATGTAGTTAACCTTGTATGTTGAGTTGTTTCCCACAACTATGATTGATTTCAAACGCATGAAAAATATATTGCTTGCCATGTAATTTGAGATTGAGTGTGTGTTTGTATTATAGTCGTTAACATTTGTAATTTTTCTTTCAAAATTACCTTGACATATTCTCACAATCATTTTTTTATTTTCCAAGTTACAATGGTCAGGGAAACCCCCCGAGTACTTCCCCTCATTTCGAGGATGGAAAATTTTCGTTAATTCTAAAAAATCCAAAGTCCATTGTTAAAAAATGCTACAAATCTACTTAAGTGTGCTTACAAAAATGCACGACAAGTTTTGTAAAAGTGTTATTTTTAATAAATTGTATCTTATCTATAAATATTAATTTACTTTTCTCAACAAAAGTGCTTTTATAGAAAAATATACCAATATAATCCTAAATCATTAAAAAAAGTCAATTGCATGCCAAGGATTTCCTCAACGTGAGCATGCATTCCTCAACGTCCATTTGTGTTAGCATGCATTACTCAACCTGCATTGAATAAGCTCTTGTCTACGATTTCAACTTTGAACCCATAAAATCATGGCCACAATTGAAATGGGGGTATCCTCTACCATGGGCACAACAATTGAAACATGTGGTTCCCCGGATGAAAATTTCACTGTCAACAAATTCTAGGAGTGTGTTGATGCATGCAAAGACACAAAGAATTGTCCAACATGTATGCTAAATATCCTGAGAAGAATATAGGTTTTTGCCTTTATGTTTGGACCCTTCAATTTCGAAAATGAGGAGATAGATGATGTCATAGATAATTAAAATGATATAGATATGGAATTGAAACTATTTGGGTAGAGGGTTTAACTAGACGATGATTTTCTTGCGAGAGAAAAAAAAAATTCCATGTAGAGGGGGAACAACATTTAACTCCGAAAAAAAGACAAGGTATAAAATATTGAGATGGCCAGTAAAATATGTGTGCAAATGGTATTTGTTCCCAGGAATAGTTTATGAATGATAGATGTTCCCTAGGACTATACAAGTTTTTGATTCAACGTGTCCTTAGGAAAATTATGGATCATCACAAGACTGATATTTCTAGTGACTGCATGAGGCTAGTCATTTATTGGATTAAAGATAGGGCCGTAGATGTCCCTCATCTATTGGCTAAAAAATTACATTATTCCCTTGAAAGAAGTGAAAAAAGAAGAAGATTAAGTTTAGATTCTCGGGAACGCTGCAAAAAATTATTGATTTATAATGAATTAATGACCAAACAAGCCCTATTGAAACTTACATTAGGAAGTAAAAAATTGAGAAAACCATTGAGGAAGTATCTGAAGGGACTGTAGTTGATGGTTTGGAAATTTGTTTTGATACAATTTCCCAAGATGAAGTTAATGCTGTCAGAACTTTAAGAGACCTACATGAATATATGAATGAAGATGAGGAGCAGGGAGGTATGGAAAATTATATGGAAACATGTAATGGTGATTTTTGTGATACTTTAGAAAGTATAATTGATAGAATTCCTCCTAACATGACATTACTTGAGTATAATGTCCCTATTATGGGCATCGATTCTACCTATCCAAGTTCAACTGTGAATAGTCCAACATACATTTTTGATAACAGATTCGTTTTCTCGATATTTGATAGAATGATGCATTAAAATATGATGCAAAGGAGTATTCTTCCTCTCTAAACATATGGAAGGAAAAGTGTGAACTAAAGGACAATGATATTGTTGAATGCATGAAGAACGTTGCAAGTTTGCAATCAACAATTGTGAAGCAAACATATGAATCAAGTATAACAATAAATGAAAAAGATTGTGTTAGTGATGGATTAAAAAGTGAGGTATTCAAAATTTCAAAGGAATCTAAGAGGGAGATTGATAATACCAAGACAATGTTTCAAAATAAAATGGCTACATATGAAAACACTATTACAAAACTTCAAGAAGACTTGAGAAGAAGAAAGAAGGTTTTGAATATACCTCCATTGCAAACTGCAAGTAATCCAGATGTGGATGAATAAAAAACTATTTTGAAGGAAAAAGAGGCACTTATTGAAATTTTAAAGGCTCAATTTGAAAAAACAGTGAAATAGGAATATGAGAAGCATAAATCAGAGGCTGAAGAATATAAGAACATAATGACCAATTTGAGGAAACAAATTGTTACGCAAGGTAATAAGTTGAAACATTCACAGATCACAATTGTTAGTGCAAAAGGAAAGATTAAAGAACTTCAAAAGGAAATACAATGGCATAGTAAAGAAGGTGACAACAATCTAGATAAAGGTAAAATTCAGGGTATGGGTAAGGGAAGAGGTAAAAGTAAGGGCGGTCTAGCAAAATAGAAGATTACAAAACTTGAAAAGGAAATAGAAAGTCTATGGCCCATCACCAATGATGGAATCATTGAAGATGAAGATAGTTGAGAGAGAGGAAAAAATTAAAGAGCTCAATGATGAACTCTTGCAGAACCTAAAGGCACAACATTTGAGATGTGACATGGAGATACAAAACTTGAAATCCCAAATTGTTTATTTGCAATAGAAATTACAAAGTACAACAATAATTGAGGCGGTGCCAATTTTTTTTCTACATCGGAGAAATAATATTTGAGAGAACAACAACTTGAGAATGGAGTAGTAAAAATCAAGGGTCAATTGGCTGAAGTTCGATATCAACTGAAATCATAAAAGGAAGAACTTGAAAACAATAAATAGCACCATTTCGAGAAGTATAAGAAGAATGGAAAAATGTTGAAAAGCAAGTAGAAGATAAAAGGAAATTGAAAGAGACATCGCAATTTTATGCAAAGAAAATTAAATATCTAGAGAAATAATTACAACATGTGCCTGCTACAACCCCAAAACAATCAAAAGCCTCTACACCAACAAAGAGAGGCTCTGCATATTTTTCTTCATCTCCAAAGCAGATCTTGCAGAAACCTCCCAAGCAACCTAGGGTAGTTACATAATAACATTGGTTTATATACCGTGTACTCTATGCAAATAAATTTAAATATGTAATATATATGATTATTTCGACAATTTATTGAGAATGTGTTTTATTTTATGCAATTAATGACATGGATCAATGTGTATAGTTACATATCAAAACCTGTAATACTTTAAAAGTTACTTGAGGTTGAGTTATATACATATACACACCATTCTCATATTGTTTGCAAAATGTTTGAGTAAAACATAAGTAGTTTCATGTACTTGACATGTTGATATAACAATGGTAATTACATAGAATTATCTTTGTTGTTATAAATATGAAACCTATATTATAAGTATGAATATGACTTGTAAAACAATAATTGTGTATGCAAATTACAATACATACACAAGCTACAAATACAAAATCTTCCCAATTTCCTCCACAATGGTAATTTTCATACCATAACCATTCATAACCCAACACATGGATAATATATATATATATATATATATATATATATATATATATATATATATATATATATATATATATATATATATATATATATATATATATATAACTTCAAAAGGTTGCATGTTTATATACATACATAGTCTTAAACCCTAATATGCAAGAAATCTTGCAAAAATACCCTATTGGGTATGTTCATATACAACAACAGTCCACAACCACAATATTTTACTTGTGGAATAATTAATCTATCATCTACCACTTTCAATAATTTCAAATTTGTATATGCAACAATACATATTAACATATTAGTTCATGCATGTAACCCAAAACCAAAATGTATATTTCACCCTCCAACAAATTTTGGGGACACAAAAACGTATATACAACCTACATTTTTCCATAATGTTGATGACCATTTTGCTCAACAATTTCTAGCTGAAAAAGTGTTTCTAGGCTCCCCTCAGTTCAAACTGATCGTTCAAAGTTCATGCACACTCTCGCTGAGCTGCTGCTACAAATTTTAAAAGAGATGTCTTTAGATTTTTTGCCATTCATGAACATTTTATAGATTATGATGAGTATTCTCTAATGGATTATGAATAATAGTAATGGTTAGTTATACATGTTACTAGTCATACAATTGAAGTTGGCACAACTTCACAACCTTCACTTATGGTACAACCACAATTTTTTTTTATATATAGCGATGTTGGTGATGGACACATGGAAATACTTTCTCCACCATTACAATGCCCCACAATGGGTGCATACAACTCGATATGTTGTCTACAAGTTTGGAATAATAAGAGACAAAAGAAAAACATTCCATTACCTTACACCATTTGAGCATTATTTGAAAATTCCTCGACAAACAGTCTTATACGTTGGTAATCTCTCTTATGTTGATGATTATGAGTTTGAAAATGGGGTTCATTGGGATGCATGTGGCCTCTTTGCGAATCAAGCACTACTTATCAGTCATGGATCTGGACATCAGAAGTTTTCTCATATTATCGTATTGTCAAGCTACTTTCTAATTGTAAAATATACACCTCAGTAGATTTGGCTATGAAAAAGCCAAAACGTGTTGACAGGGAGAGAACATTGTATCCTCTAGTATTATGCATTATCCTTTGTACAACAACAATAATTAACACTACGTGGAAGGAGAAAGTATGTGCGCCATGATTTGTCAAGGTTGATGACACATTGATAATCAAATTAGATTGTTTAGCGATATTCATAATGTATACCATCTTCCAAATTTTTGCAGATGTTATTTGCATATGGTTTTTTTGGTGTCTTAAGGAATATCCTAATGGTAGTGTCATTTAAAAGGGAAAACACATCTTAGTTTTATGGAGACGTTTGAAGGAAGCAAAAAATTACCAACTATGAATATGACATATGTGCCATGTATGCAATGGCCTCATATTTCACCAAGAAGAAATCTTTCCTAGTCCCAAGCCATATCTTTCCATGAAGCTATCGTGGCATGAACCATATCTGCACTTATAGTTTTATACCAGCCTCCCCAAGCCTAGACCTTTTTGTTTTAATTTTTGTTTACATATATGCTACTAATAAATTATGTATTGTAGTTGTGTTATTATGGAGGTGGGAAGATTTGGATCATCTAAAAAATTGAGGTTAACAACAATGCTGAAGTTGTCATTCAATCGTATTAGCATATGGATCCGAAGAAAAATTCTTTATAAAGGTGACTTACATAATAAATTGGTGGGAACCATACCTTTTCAATACATAATGATATTATTGTTGTGTGTGTTTTTCTACAACGATTCATGACTGGAGACCACCTTCTCATTGACTCCGGTACATAACCCTTCTCCTTATCAATTGTTGTGCAAAGTACCGTTCTCCTTATCATATAATTGTATCATGAATTTTTTAGGCCAGTTGTGAAACATGAGCACCCGCAACCTTTCCAAATGATTTAAGTGGTGCTGGAGAAATTTTTATTTTCAGCACACTAGTTTAATGGGAGTTAACTGACTAGTTCTATTTTAGACTTTCTATTTAGACCATCACTATTATGAATGCATGCATTCCTAAGGGAAGCTAACTGCTTGATTTCTTTTCTTAATTATGGAATTTTCCTGCCTATATATGAGTGTATTCTACTCATTCATTGTATCAATCATTCATTCATTGGTCAACTCATTGGAGTAGTGTGAATATATTTTCTCGTTCTTCCATATTGAATCTCTCATCCTTTCTTGATAAGCTTTGTTTGTATTTCCTTTAGCTAGATATCCTGTGTAGATTTCGATGAAACATTTATCAGAGCTACACTTCTTGGAGCAAGCCAAACAAGCCAGAGAATAAGGACTAGAGTTTCGATGAGCAAATCCATGTAACAGACATGGTCACACCCTCTCCTTGTTGAAAGGAGTGACTGTCGCACACAAACTTACAGATTTTTTCACACCCTAGAAACTGAACAAAGGGCGACCACTAAGGACTGTTCGCTCTGGCTCTTAAGGAAAGGTGTGTCCGCCTCTAAAAACACATTTTTTCTTGCAATGATTTCTCCCAAAATATTAACTTTCTGAGGAAACGACCCATGGGAGAAGTAAATCGACCCATTCTGCAAATGGGTTTTTAATCGTTTGGAGAATTTCCTCACCTTTTTCTCAAAAATGAAGATGGAAGATCACCGACTGAAACTGTTACAAATTTTCCATTTGATGTGCCCTTTTTGCAATGATTTCTCAATGTTTTCACTTGCAGATTGAGAGTAAATTTTAGGGGTTCTTAGAAATAGTGTGAGAGATGGATACAACACCTATTATACAGTCAAACTTGGTGGTAATCCTCACACCATATAATTATTTTGATTGGACTCCCAAGGTTGAATTCCAACTCAGAAGAAAAGGATTGTACAATTTGATGATGGGGACAAAAACAAAACCTACATCAACAGTTAAGAAGACGAGATGGGCGGACCGAAAGGATGAGGCCATATGACTTCTTCTTGAATTGATTTCATCTGATTTATGGTTTCATGTTTTTGCATGAAATACTCCAAACATGATATGGAATACCTTGGAAAGTCTATATGGAAAGCAGGATGAGATGAGAGGTCATATGCTTGAGGTAGAGTTGAATACCTTGGATCCTAAAAGTTTTAATAATTTGTAAGATTTCGTTACCAAGTTTAAATTGTTGATATTGAGATTGGCATGTTGTGGTATTGATACGTCTACACAAGTAGACCAACTTATTCTAACAATATTGGATAAGTTAGGACCATAATATGTTGTCTATGTATCCACTTTCCATTCTGGTAGATATCTCATGGGAACAAATTGGAAGATTCCTACCATTGATCAATTCATTGATTCTCTCACACATGAGCAGGCAAAACTCATTCATATGGGCCTAATAAAGGATCTCAAATCACAGGCACTCACCATGCATGATGGAAAAGGATCATCCAAACAAAATATAAAGGAGAAATAGAACAAGGAGGGATATTCCAAACCATTCAAGGATTCTTCAGGTTCTGAAGACTCTTCAGGTTCCGAAGACTCTTCAGGTTCCGAAGACTCTTCAGGTTCAGGTTCCAAAGACTCTTTAGGTTCAGGTTCAAAAGAGAAGAAGAAGGAGGAGGGAAAGAAATGCACTTACTACAATAAACCAAATCATGAAGAATCCACATGCATGAAGAAACATATTGATATTATGGCTCAGGTACTTGAACATAACAACCTTGGAAACTTCATTCCAAAAGGAGAGAAGAAGAAGAAGAAGGAAGAAGATCATGTATCTAAGAAAGGTAATCATCATGCCCTTGTTGCAATTAATTCCTCATCTGATTCATGGATTATAGATTCTGGTGCATCACATCATATGAAAGAAAAATATGTTTTTTTCACTTGCGTACATGCTCACAACTCCCTATTATCATAGGGGATGATACGCCAATTGTAGTAACAAGAGAAGGGAGAGTGGAAATCCCTAATGGCAGTTTTGAGAATGTTTTACATGTTACAAATATTTCTATAAATCTTCTCTCAGTTTATCAGATCACTCAGAAAGGTAAAAAGGTTGAATTTACATTAGATTCAATTTCTGTACTTGACATTCATCACAATTCCATTATTGCAATTGGTGAGGTAGATCATAAATCAAGTTTGTATAAATTAAATAAGTTTGATGACCATAACTCCTCCTTACTACTTACGCATGTTGATGATAGTAGTAGAGTATGGCATGAGATATTTGGTCATTTAAAATTCAACGAATTTCCAATCAAGGAATGGTCAAAGGCTTTCCAGATATTTACTTTTATGAAGGGGTTTGTGAAGGTTGCAATCTTGGCAAGCATCCTGAAGATAAGTTTGAAAAGGGGAAGGAAAGGAGAGCCTCCTCTTCCTTGGATCTTGTTCACAGTTATCTCATGGGTCCATTTCCACATCTGTCCATCAACAAAGCAAGGTATGTCCTTACATTCATTGATGATTACTCGGACTATACTTGGGTTTATTTTCTCAGGAAAAAGTTTGAAGTTTTTGAGCATCTCAAAGAAATCAAAGCTATAGTAGAGACATAGACTAGGAAGAAGATCAAGATCCTCTGTACAGACAATGGGGGGGAGTATATCAACAAAGATGTTAAAAATCTTTGTCGTGAGGCTGGTTTCTAGTTGTAGCATACAATTCCATACACTCCACAATAGAATGGAGTTGTTGAAAGGAAGAACAAATCTCTCAAGGAGATAACCAATTGCATGTTGCGTGCGAGGTATCTTCCTTCCAAGATTTGGAATGAGACACTTAACTGTGCTTCTTATATACAAAAAAAATCTCCTCATTGTTCTATTAAGGACATGACACCTTTTGAGGCTTGGACATGTGACAAACTAGATGTCACACACTTACGCATCTTTATATCTTGTGCATGGGCCCATATTCCTTCTGAAAACAGGAAAACATATGATCCAGAGAGCACAACCTGCATCTTTGTGGGATATCAATATGCCGTGAAGGGTTACAGGTTGATTGATCCCTCTACAGATCGACTCATCATTGAGCGCAATGTTCAGTTTGAGGAGAGCCCTTTGCATGCACCTCCAGTGCAACATGCAAATACTCTTATGCTTCCTTCAGTTCCAAACATTAGAGATGATGATTCCACACACTCATATGCTACATATTCAGAATCCGATTCAAAGAATTCTATACATGGAGTCGAGCAGGTAGTACAACCAACACCGAAGCTTCAACAGATGCCCAAGTGGGCACAATCCACACTTTAGGAGGTAGGTGTTCTTGCAGGGAAACCATTGGATTCTGGGAGGGCTCGATCTCAGCATGAGGATACTTCTCATGTAATTTCATCTTTTGGACCTACGATGCCCATGAATTACTATATGGTTCAATATTCATATCCACAGACCTACAATAAGGGTATGGGAAATCCATTATGGAAAGAAACCATGCAGGAGGAGTATGAATCACTCCTAAAGAATTAGACTTGGGATCTATTCAGGACATGAGACCTTTTGAGGTTTGGACAGGTGACAAACCAGATGTCACACACTTCCACATATTTATATCTCATGCATGGGCCCATATTCCTTCTAAAAAGAGGAAATAATTTGTAACATCCTGCTCTTGCGCGCATTGAGCGAACTTATTCTTTGAGAACACTTGCAAGCAAGTGATCTAGTTCTTCATACGATTGGTTGACTTGATTATGATTATGAGATATTGTGGATTTGATCATATGTTATTTTTGTTGTATTTACATACACATGTGCTATTGACCGGGTTCTCCTGATTTGTGCAGGACTCTGGAAGTTGAGGATGCTGAGGCATCGATGAAACCCCTTGGACTCCAGATCGAGTCAAGGAGTGGACTGTTAGGGTTTAAATGTGGTTGATGTGACATATGTACATATGATTAGACATTATGATGTTGATTGTTTTTGCTGACATGATACGTTGATGGATGTAGGCTGACGATAGCTTTTCGACCAGACTCACATTTGGAGTAAAGGGGTCCTGCATGACAACTAAAGACATTGAGGGAGAGGTGTGGCAGAATCCCTGCCGCAGCCTACTAGCA
This sequence comes from Picea mariana, assembly GCA_032191745.1. Classification (NCBI taxonomy): domain Eukaryota; kingdom Viridiplantae; phylum Streptophyta; class Pinopsida; order Pinales; family Pinaceae; genus Picea; species Picea mariana. The sequence goes on from JASDQU010100664.1 coordinate 15,222, forward strand.
CTCCGGCTGTGGCTCAAACTGTAGGTTAACGATTATCTAGTTCAGGAAGACCCATGATGCCGCGAGGGTAGACTATGACAGTCACTCACAATGATTCTAAGGGGTGCGGAATAAGGCTACCAAATTCAGTCAAGAGGCGAGTGGCACCCTTGAAGCACGTAGTGCGTCTTGAAGGGCACGTCGCATGAATAAAATAGAAAGAGGCGAGTGGTACCCTTGGAACACGTGGTTCATCCTGAAGGGAACGCCACGATTTTAACCGGTAAGTTAATAAACCTAGTGCCTAGAAAATTATGCCTCCTTAGGACATGGTTGGCCTTAAAATGAATGATGTGATAAGTAAAGTTTAATACCAATTTTTTTTCCCTTAAAAACTGTCGCCAAGCCTAGTGAATTTAAGACCCAGGTCTAAGTAGAACATGTGGATAAAGAAAAACTAAATAAACATGTAACAAGAAGGGGGGTAAGAAATTCAAACTTTAATTATTAAAGTAAAAATTATAATGGAGGATTAAATTTATTAAAAGGGTAAATGGTTGTTTTTGTCTACACTTGTTAAATTGATTTTTAGTAAAAAAGGAAAAAGGGGGAAACTTAAAAAAAAAAAAAACTTAAACAAAACGGGAAACTTAAAGAAAAAGGGGAATGTTCAACTTAGTAAGGAATCTAGCCTTTGGAACTTTCTTTTTATGAACTCAACTAGGATTTAAGTAAGGCGTAATTCATTTAAGAATTGTAAGGGAATAATGGGACACCAAGGAGCATTTTTAGGAACGCTTTTAGGTGGGTGAGGGAAATAGACAAATTTAATTAATTAATAAAATTGATTTTCTGGTGCAACTAGGGGATCGAGCGACATGTGTACGGGGGAGGTTTTTCGAAATTAATTAAATCAAAAAGGAATCTAACAAGGATTTTGTGAAACTAATGACTAAGAAAACTCTATAAAAAGGATGGCAGATGAGGAGAGTGGAGCACATCTAGTTTGTGTAACGTTACACTGCTGAAATTTCATCTTGACTGAACTTTCTCTTGTGGGAGTCGGGATACCTAGCTAGGGTAACGAGTGGTATCTCGACCTTGTGAGGTGAGCTGGGTGCTAGGATTCTCTGGTATCATGTGTGTGGCCCCTTTGTGGTTCGAGGGGCTAAGGGGGAAGAAGAGTGCCCCTAGCGTTGGCTGGGAGATACCAGGGAGGTCTCATTGGTCGATAAGTTGGAGTTGGATGGAGCGCGAGTGCGGGACAGTCACTTCCGGTTCTTCGCAGTTGGCTATGGTATGCATGTCCATAATTTGAATTAAGTTATAGATCAATTTATTGTTCATGCATTTCTTTATTGTCGAAGGCTTGCTTGCGTAGATGCTGTTAAAATAAAAAGACTCGTTTAGTTATGCATATGAATTTCTATCTGGGCGATAGTGCGCCGTGTGAAATTGAAAAAGGGTCACTAAATTTCTGTTTCTGAGCTTATTTTATTTTACTCTATGTTTGTATTGTTTTTAATACAAGGAAATTGTGTTTTGTCTTTTGTTCCTTTATTATTTAAGTTGTTAGTCTGTGCCTGAGCAGTTGGCTAGGAGCCGAATCGACTGTCTTTCACTCTGGTGTTAAAGATTTAGATTCAAATGACCTGCTTTCCTGTGCATGGATAATAAGTGAAGGATAAATTCTCTGCCCAACAAATTATTTTGTGTACAACGAAAAATATTTCTTTATTGCTTTGCAATTCTGGTTGCTTTATTTAGGCAATTTTGTTTATGATTGCCCAACAAATTCCTTATTGTGTACAACGAAAATACTTCTCTATTCTCTGCGATTAATGTTGTTTTAATATGGGTCGTTCCTTTTCTAAATATACAACGTTTCATTGGAATTTGTTATATGTTGTTTTATAGTATGCGTATTCATATTTCCTCCTTATTGCTCGACAATTACGATTTACCTTAAATTTTTCATTAAGATTAAAATCTAAAATTTTTCTCAATAACTAAACAAATCTCTGTAATTTAAACATTGATTATAAGTTGCTAATCGCCCTGATAATGGACGAGATTGAGAATGACTGGTTTAGGTTCTGATTTTTTTTTTTATTATTGTTACAACCTCAATATTATAGAATTCCAACCACTTTCACCTTTCTTCTCTGATGTTTTTTCTTCCTTCCAAGATTTTGTAGAACCAACCCTCAGACATCTGAAGCATATCATGATGGTCTCATCCCTGCCAAGCCTGGAAGTTGTGAAAGTTCCTCAATACAAATCCTTCCTTGATTTTGTTGCACTGATTATAATTGATCTGTGTTTTTAGAGCCTCTTCAGATGATGTTTATACTGTAATAGATTTTCGATATTTCCGAATTTTCAAACGGCTTGTTCAGGGTTAGGTTGTCGTTCATTTTTTTTAAAACAAATATTGACTGTGTCACTTACCTGAGATCTCTTAAGGATAGAATTTAGAAGGCACTTAATGACTATCAATCCTTGTGATTCTCAAACTATGGCATGCAACTATTCGAACTGATTCTAGTCCAAAAGAGAAAAATTGTTGGAGAGATTTACCATCATCGTTTTTTTTACAGTACGACACACACAAGAAAAACAAACCCTATCTGTCTTCCATCCGTTACCCTTTTAGCTGCCTTCCATCTCTCCATTACAATTTGTCGTACCTGCAATTCGTTGTAGTATCATTTCTATGAATCTCGTACCTCGTGCAACTTTCAGTAATATTTCAGAACCGCATTACTATTTCCGCTAATAAAATAGTTTTGATTTCATAATTAGGATGTGTATTTGAAGAGATTTCGTAAACATCTTTGGGGGCATCGTGTTGGAATTTGATAGCTACACCTCCTTCAAATTGAGTTATTTATGGGGATAAACCCACATCGAATGTTATCTTAAACGATATTGCTTCATGAGCCATATCATATTTTTCCTACTGATCACCTACCCCACATAAAAAATGATGATTCTCTTGGCGATTTGCACAGAGAAATCCTTTCGATTGTTCCCAGCCATTGACAATGCCGAGTTGTCAGGGAAACGATTTGATTTTCATCTTTTGACAGTGCTGAGTTTGTCACAGGACTGGAAACAACGAATTAAATATTCGTGTATTAATAGCTGCAATGGTATTAGATTTATAATTGCTATTTTTTATCGTTTAAATTTATAATTGGTAATAGATTTTCAATTGGTAATAGATTTATAATTGCTAATTTTTCCATTGTTTAAATTTTTAATTGGTAATAGATTTATAATTTCTATTTTTCATTGTTTAAATTTATAATTTATAATTCATTGTTTAGATTTATAATTTCTATTTTTCATTGTTTAAATTGCAATATTATTGGGAACTCTTTATTTTTAATTTGTTAACTGCAGATGTATACTGTAAAATAAAGGGAATTATTAATCAAAGACTTTTTATTTCCATTTGTTAACATCTTGGATGTGTATTGTAAAAGTAACAAGGCAAAATTTTATTTAGGAGAGTTTTATTTTTCAAACCTTAGCCACAGATTTGTGTTGCAAAAATAAAAGTAGGAAGGGATCATGTTAAATGGAACTAGAATTTTCTTATGACTAGTCTGTTGGATTACTAAGAGGGGGGGTGAATCAATAATAGAGAAATTATAATCCTTTTTAAACCAAATAATCCAAGTGTTATATCAATGTAGAATTATCATCCAATAATGAGCAATGAACAAATGAACAATCATACACATACACAATACACCAGTGTTTTACGTGGAAACCCAAAGCGAGAGAAAACCACATAATGATTTTTCTTATATGTCTTGAATAATTACATTCATTGGAAGCACCAACTTCCTTTGTTTTCCAGCTGCAAATGGAAGGAGGCTCCAACCCCCTAGTTTCTTAGGCTACAACCTGAGGGAAGATCCAACTCCCCAATTCTCTAGCTACAACCAGAAGGAGGCTACAAATCCCTATGTTCTCCGGCTACAACTGGAAGGTGGCTACAACCACATGTCCTTGCCCCGTCCAACCACCCTAAAGTAGAAGTAGAATGATGGAACCACTTTCACACTATCACTGTGAGATATACTGTTGTAAACCTGTACCAATAAACCTGAACCATGCATCAACCTGTACCTCAAGTTGTAATCAACCATAAACAAGTGCATCAACCATGCACTGACCTGTACCAAACAACCTTTAATCAACCTGTACCATAAACAAATGCATCAACCATGCACCAAACTGTACCAAACAACCTGTAATCAACCTGTACCATAAACAAGTGAAACCAACCATGTACCAAGTATGTACCAATTGTGTGTCAACTACTCATCAAATATGACTCATCAATATGTACCAACATCATCAACTATACACCTCATGTATCTGCCAACTCATCAACTACTTGTCTCAACAATGTACCCAACTTGTACCTCAACCAAAAGCCCTCATCAATTTCATCATCCAAATATAATTTTTAACTCTATAATAGACTTGGTGTATATGATAACATACCTTCAAACCTTCCTTAACTTTAACAATAGGATACTAACATTTTCATCAAACTTTTCTTTAGTCTCACAAAACTAGTTTTGGATTAGTCGACAAGCCTAACTTGAAATAATCAAAACTTTGTACCTGTAATGAATAAATATCTGAAACTGATACACAATGTTCTTCAGTGTGTTTTATGCAATTACTCCATGTGTCACTACATGGAACCTCTCAGAAAAAGAGTTATAGAAAAAATGGCATACCTTGTTGAATTCTGGCTTATTCTAGAGAGCGACCTTGTAGAGTGTGCCCTACACGGAATATTCATTGAATCAATCTGAAATTGTTACACAACATACTACAAAATTTAATATAACCAACGCATTTATTCTTACTCAATTTGTATCTATTATGAATAATTTATGACTTTTTTACTCGAAACACCTTAGAAAGCATCATCAAAGGAATTTATCCTTCCTTGAATTCTGGCCTTCTTTCCTTCACCTTTCCTCAGAAATATGGCTTAGATATAATTTGGTTACCTCAGAAACCTATAGATAATCAATATTCTCATGTGTGTCTTAAATGAGAGAGCCTTGCCTTTTATTTATACTCTCCAAGTAGCTTCCTTAAAAACATCTTCTAGGTCACTTTGCCCACTTTCCTTATTTTAGGGTTAACCCACTTCTAATTTATCTATTAAATTTATTATTTAAATAATTTATTTTGTATTCACTTTGAATTATAGTACACTCATCAATTCAATTTATTATTTACCTTCTAAAATCTCTTAAACCACTTTGACTAATTTGACCTTTTGGGGCTTCTAGATGACATAAGAGGGTCCTCCAATTTCGTAAGGCCATAACTCTCAAACTGTGAGGAGTTATGTGACGTTCCACATACCAAAAAAAATGGAATGACATGTACCATCCATATAGAATAGTATTACCTGCAAATATATCAAAACTCATACCATTATCCATCAAACAAACTTGGGCCCATTACCCAAACCTGGTTTCTCCAACTTCTCATGGCCATAACTCTCTAACCGTGAGGAGTTATGCGACGTTCCATATACCACCGGAAATGGAATGACAAGAACTATCCATCTAGGGTAGTTTCACTAACAAATTCACTGAACTTCATCTCATTATTCCACAAATAAGTATGGGTTCTCTAACCATACTTCTAGGATAACTCAATCCGCAAAGTGTCTTCCTGTGAGGGCTTTCACCATAAGGGGACCACTTTGGAGTTCATCCATCTGTACTTCTTATCAACCATGAAAAGACAATAATGAGTCATATTTACATCAAACAAACTTGGTTCTATTACCCAAACCTTTGTGCTACCAGGCTTTCTTCAAGGGTTGACATCGATGACAACTAACCTTAATCAACAATCTCCCCCTTTGGCATTGATGGAAACACTCTGATGCAATACTGAAATAATATCACTCATGCTCCCCCTAGAACCATGCCTCTGTCTCATGCTCCCCCTAGAACCATGCCTCTGTCCTTTGCATTTGATAAATCTCTCCCCCTTTGTCATCAATGGAAAAGGTATCTTTCCATCTGGGGCTGCTCCCCTTGACTGAACTGTCCTCTTATGGTGCTTCCTCATGTACATCTAAGACATATAAGATAAGAATTCAAAAAAAGTTCATTTTGGAGTAGAAATAACTCCAAGTCTCTGGCGAAGATATTCAAAGGCTTCCCATGGAAGTGGTTTTGTAAATATGTCTGCCACTTGTTCTTTTGTGCCCACATACTCAACTCTGATGTTATTTTCTGCAACCTGCTCCCATAGAAAGTGATACTTGATTGGAATGTGCTTCGTCTTGGAGTGCATCACCGATTTCTTTGAGATAATGATGGTGCTTGTATTATCACAATATATTGGAATGGGCTCATTATACTCAACCTGTATATCTGCCAGAGTTTGTTTCATCCAAAGAAATTGTGTACAACATGCTACTGTTGCAATATACTCTACCTCAGATGTAGACAAAGATATTTATGATTGTTTCTTGCTTAGCCATGATACTAAACACTCACCCAAGTAGAACACTGCTCCACTAGTGCTTCTTTTGTCATCAATACAACCTGCCCAATCTGCATCTGTGTAGGAAATAAGTGATAGATCCTTTCCTTTTGGATACCATAATCCAAACTCTTATGTTCCTTTGAGATATATGAAAATCTTGTTCACTGCTAATACATGTGATTCCTTTGGTGCTGCTTGAAATTGTGCCACCTGTCCAATTGCCTGCATTACATCTAGTCTAGATGTTGTCACATATAGTAGGCTACCAATCATTGACCTGTATTGCCTCTGATTTGTAGACTTCGAATCATCATCTTTGCTCAACTTGCAACTAGTTTGCATGGGAGTGATAACTGGTTTGTAATCTTCCATTCCAAACCTTTTTAACATTTCTCTAATATACTTGTTTTGAGAAATAAAAATTCCTTGGTTTCTTTGACATATATGAAGTCTTAGAAAGAAAGATAGTTCTCAAAGTAACGACATTTCAGATTCATTCTGCACATCTTTTGCAAATTTCTGGCTTAACCTGTCATCATCACTACCAAAAATAATATCATCAACATAAAATTCAATTAATAAAATATTACCTTGACTTACCTTGATGTAGAGGTTGTTGTCTACACTTCCTTTTCTGAACCCTGTCTGCTGCAGATACTTATCCAATCTAGAGTACCATGCTCTAGGAGCCTGTTTTAGACCATACAAGGCTTTCTTTTATTTACATACATAATCTGTGTTTTCTGACAACTGAAATCTTTCTAGTTGTTCAATGTAGACTTCTTCTTCAAGTTCCCTATTCAGAAAAATTGATTTTACGTCCATTTGATACATTTTAATATTTTTGGAGCACGCATAAGCTAAAAGTAAATGGATTGCTTCCATTCTAGCAACTGGGGCAAATGTCTCTTCAAAGTCGATTCCTTCAACCTGTGCATATACTTTACATACCAATCTAGCTTTGTTCCTTGTAACCTGTCCATCTTCATTCAATTTATTCCTAAAGACCCACTTTGTGCCGATCACATTCTTATCCTTTGGTCTTGGAACCAATTCCCAAGTGTCATTTTTCTCTATTTGATCCAATTCTTCATCCATGGCCTTATTCCAAAATTCATCCTTGTTGGCTTCTTCAAAATAGTTTGGTTCAATTGTAGATAAGAGTGCTAGGTGTGTTTGTTCTGGTGAACAGATTCTTCTTCTAGTCTCAACATTTGCATCTTTGTTTCCAATAATCTGATCTGAGGGATGATTCTTCTGTACTCATTTGCTAGGTGTCTTTGGAGACACTTTCTGAAATTTGTCTTATGTTTCTATCAGATTCTCTTCATCTTCCTCTTCTACTTCTTTTTCATCTTCTACTTCTTCTTCGAAAGGTTGTTCCATTGATTCATTTTTTTTTTCCTTTGATTTTCGTTTCCCTGTTTCATCAATTGTTACGTTGATGCTTTCCACAACTTTGTTCAATCTCATATTGTAACACTTGTATGATTTACTTGTACTTGAGTAACCAACAAGTACTCCTTTGTCCACACGAGAGTCAAACTTTCCCATTTTTCCATCTTCTCTTTTGATGTAGCATTTGCTTCCAAAAACTCTGAAGTGCTTCACATTTGTTGGTCTTCCTTTCCATAGCTCGTAGGGAGTTTTGTCAGTGTTGTTTATGAGCATTACTTTGTTTTGAATGTGAATTTTTGTATGCACTTCATGTGTCCAAAAAAAATGTCAATTTGGAATCCATTAGCATTGTTCGAGCCATTTCCTGTGTAATTATCATCCATTATGATAATGTTCCTTTGTCTTTGAACCACTCTTTGACCAATCTTTGAATCCATGCTCTCGTCTATACTGTCCAAGAATATACTTGCGCAACTGTCCATAATGCTGACCCATTTATCACTATACTATCATGAAGTCTTGATTAATCCATCAAATTGTACTTCTGCTATCTGACTGCTCTGGATCTGTCTTCTCAAACTTTGCAAGTTGCTCGAAGGATGGTTCTTTGGTCTGTCACAACTATCGCATAGACTCCCCCTATCTAATATTCATATTACCTGGGAGTCTCTAATATGGATGGCTCAGAACAATTCCTCCTTTGATGTGTATTCATCATCATCTTCATTGGTAGATTCATTATCTCTCTGAGCTCTGACTTCTTTATTTCTATCTGTGGATTTATCTTTCACTACAATGCCTGAAAGTGCAATCTCTTGAACCTGTTTCTTATTTACCCGTCCTTCCTTTCTTTCAGTTATTTTCCAAACCTTTATGTATATGGAATCTTTCTTTTTCTTTGTAGAATTTTCTTCATCTCGTTTTATTGCCAATCTTGCGATCTCTGGTACCTAGTCTTTGTTCACATGTTCTTCTTGTTTTCTTATCCATACTTTCTTATATCTGATATCAGTATTCTCTTTCATGGAAGTATCGATCATGCTTCTACAATCACTAGCTATGTGTCCATAGTTATGCCATTTGTAACACTCAATTTTACGTGCGACCACATAGGCACTTCTTGCTTGAACATTTCTTTTATAATCCCTGCAATCTGCAACCTTATGTCCAAAGTTAGTACAATAAAAACAATGACCATTAAATAAATTTGCATACCTGGGAGTGAATAATCTTCTTTGTGGCATAGTCCTTCTGAATGTTTTCCTTGACTGATCATGATCATGATTGAAGCTTCTTTGTGGCTTGAAAATAGATGGTCTTCTTGAAGATGTATCTTCAATAGTTTTCTTAGATTCCGGTTGACCATGATTCCTTCCTTTGAGTACTTCTGCATAACTCTTTCTATTTTCTTCATTCTTATTTTCTAGCAATGTAGAGTGCTTCTTTTCGTTCTCTACAACTAATGTGGATGTTTCCGTCTCTTCAATGTTCTTGTTGAGCTTGGCGATTTTGACTCTTAGTGTGACAACTTCTTCTTTAAGATTCTCAAGCTCTTCTTCTTTCTTCATTATCAAAGACTTCATGACCTCTTATGTTCTCTTAGCTTCTTCAAGTTGGATTTTCAATGTAATTATTTATTCTTCCAGTCTTCTCTCTTCTTGACCAAACTCTTCCTCAAGTTGGTTTAAGTCATTGGTTCTTTCCTTGAGATGATCCATTAGTATCTTTTCTCTCTTTTCTGCTTCTTCCTTTTGTGCCGCTATTTTGGTTTCTAAACATTTCTTTTTATATTCTAGAGTTTCTTCAATTATTTTGGCCTCTTCTAGTTGAGCTCTTAAATTCTTGATGACCTGCTGATCTTTTTCGAAACCTTGAACACTTTCCTTTTGCTTCATCAATTCTTTCTTGGATGACTTGTTTTCTTCTCTTTATTTCCTTAGATATTTAATTGCACTGATCAATTTTTCCCTGTAATCAACTTCTACTTCTTCATACTCTTCCTCTTCTGAATCTATCTGACATGATGAGCATCTTTCTTCTTGCTCTGTATCTGCATCTTCTTTGGTATTTTCTGAGTCTGCGATGGGTGAAGAATATATGTCATGTAACTTATCCCAAAGTTCTTTGAGTGATGAACATTTACCAACCTTTTCTCTTACCGGATTAGGTAATCCTTCCTAGATGAAATCCATTACTATTTTGTTATTCTTGTTCAATTCCTTCTTGGTTGCAATCTTTGCCCTTTTTCATCTATCATATCCTGTAACAAATGATAGCCAAATATAATGTCCTTGTGCCTGTAAAAATACTTCCGTCTTTCTGCTCCACATCTCATACTTAAAACCATTCTTACCATTAAAAATTGGTACTCCATTCTCAGAATAATCCATGATCTCCTTACAATGGCTAAACTATTTCCTGAAGGAACCGACTTTGATACCAATTGTTGGATTACTGAGAGGGGGGGTGAATAAGTAATAGAGCAATTATAATCCTTTTTAAACCAAATAATCCAAGTGTTATATCAATGTAGAATTATCATCCAATAATGAGCAATGAACAAATGAACAATCATACACATACACAATACAATAGTGTTTTACGTGGAAACCCAAAGCGAGAGAAAACCACGTAATGCTTTTTCTTATATGTCTTGAAGAATTACATTCATTGGAAGCACCAACTTCCTTTGTTTTCCAACAACAACTGGAAGGAGGCTCCAACCCCCTAGTTTCTCAGGCTACAACATGAGGGAAGATCCAACTCCCCAATTCTCTGGCTACAACCAGAAGGAGGCTACAATCCCCTATGTTCTCCGGCTACAACTAGAAGGTGGCTACAACCATCTGTCCTTGCCCCGTCCAACCACCCTGAAGTATAAGTAGAATGATGGAACCACTGTCACACTATCACTGTGAGATATATTGTTGTAAACCTATACCAATAAAAATGAACCATGCATCAACCTATACCTCAAAATGTAATCAACCTGTACCATAAACAAGTGCATCAACCATGCACCAACCTGTACCATAAACAAGTGCATCAACCATGCACCAACCTGTACCAAACAACCTGTAATCAACCCGTACCATAAACAAGTGCATAAACCATGCACCAGCCTATACCAAACAACCTGTAATCAACCTGCACCATAAACAAGTGCAACCAAACATGTACCAAGTATGTACCAATTCTATGTCAACTACTCATCAACTATGACTCATCAATATTTACCAACATCATCAACTATACACCTCATGTATCTACCAACTCATCAACCACTTGTCTCAACAATGTACCCAAATTGTACCTCAACCAAAAGCCCTCATCAATTTCATCATCCAAATATGATTTGTAACTCTGTACTCTCCAAGTATCTTCCTTAAAAACATCTTGTAGGTAACTTTGCCCACTTTCCTTATTTTAGGGTTAACCCACTTCTAGTTTCTCCATTAAATTTATTATTTAAATAATTTATTTTGTATTCACTTTGAATTATAGTACACTCATCAATTCAATTGATTATTTACCTTCTAAAATCTCTTAAACCACTTTGACTACTATGACCTTTTGGGGCTTCTAGATGACATAAGAGGGTCCTCCAACTTCATAAGGCCATAACTCTCAAACCATGTACCATCCATATAGAATAGTATTACCTGCAAATATATCAAAACTCATACCATTATCCATCAAACAAACTTGGGTCCATTACCCAAACCTGAGTTCTCCAACTTCTCATGGCCATAACTCTCTAACCGTGAGGAGTTATGTGACATTCCACATACCACCGGAAATGGCATGAAAAGCACTATCCATATAGGATAGTTTCACTGACAAATTCACTGAAATTAATCTCATTATTCCACAAATAAGTATGGTTTCTCTAACCATACTTCTAGGATAACTCAATCTGCAAAGCGTCTTCCTATGAGGGCTTTCACCATAAGGGGACCACTTTGGAGGTCATCCATCTGTACTTCTTATCAACCATGACAAGACAATAATGAGTCATCTTTACATAAAACAAACTTGGGTCCATTACCCAAACCTTTGTGCTACCGGGATTTCTTCAAGGGTTGACATCAATGACAACTAACCTTAATCAACATAATCTAGTCTTGTGTTGATAAATAATAAATTTTGAAGTTTTGAATCCATATTTATGGTGCTTGTTTTATTATTGAACTAGAGAAGTTAAGGAATATAGTTGAGTTGGATTAGTAAAAACCTTGATTGGACATGTATAGTTGTTTCTTGATGAATTTTATGTTAAGTTTATAATAGAATTATGGTGGGTTATGCTATGTCCGGTACAGTCCTCTGATGGTAGAGTTGATTATGACTAATGAGGTGCATCAAATGCTAGCACGCATAAAATTAATTATTTGAAGGATAGTCTTAAATGTAGTTGAGCTATTAATTCCTTGGGTGGTTGAATAAACGTTCTATAACAGTTATCTCTCGTGCACGTGATGTGTAAGGCATTGAAGGAAGAAATGTATAATGGTTGGACTTCCCTGCTGGTGCACGTTGATTGGTCACTAGAAATATCGAGTGTTGATTATTTATTTTACGCATGAATGATGTGCTAACATGCTATGCATTTTATGTTTGTATGCTGCATTAAATTCATTGATGTGATATCGTCAAGTGGTGTTGTTGTATTAATGACATTATCTACCTTTCTTTAAAAAAAAAAAAAAAAAAATTAGCACTTGTTACGCACCGTATGTTGTCATAACGACAGGGGTCATTACATATGGTATCAGAGTAGGTTCAACCCTGCGACTGTGGATCGCCATGATTTCTACTGCACTAAACCCTTGAGTAATAACCTAGTGCTAATTAAAACTTTAATGTGTCCATGCGGTGATCTTGATTAGAGGATGCCATAGAGGTTCGCAACATGGTGACATGGAAGGAGATGTGACGCCTCCAGAAGTGACCACGTCCACAGAATCTAACCACCAAGGGGAAGAACAATTCCTTAGGTTGGATTCTATTTCTATAAGGGATGATGATGGTCTGACAAGGTCCTTCCAAGGAATTTCAGAGGCCTTGATTCTCCATTTGTACTTAGATGAGGGTAGGGTGCCTGTACCCTTGAGGGTCCAGAGCGTGCCCCAGCCAGTACCGTTATCATTCACCAAAAACTTGAGAGGGATACGTTCTCAAATCCACGAGTGCCATGGATGGCTCAACTGTCGAGGCATGGTTGGAGAGAAAGGCGATGTGCTTCATGCTTCACGATTACGACCTCTAGCATGAAGGTCCTCAGGGAGGTCTTTCAACTGAAAGGGAGCGTTCTTCTATGGTGGAAGATGCTCTTGCCTCAATTGAACATGTCCATCGAAGACGTGTCATGAGAACTGTTCGAGGAACGGTTTTGGGAGAGGTGTCTATCTAAGGAATTCATTGAGCATCAACTCAATGAGTTCAACGCCTTGCAACAGGGCAGCCATACAGTGCCTAAGTACGAGGCCCATTTTATGGAGCTGCTTCGTTATGCTTCACACCTGAATACCGAGAAACTTAAGGTCAACAGGTTCATGTTTGGCCTTAATGTCAACATTGGTGCAAAGGTTAGGATTCTAATGCCTCAAACCTTGCATGAAGTTGTCCAGAAGGCCCTCATAGTAGAGGAGGAGATTATCAGTGGGGGTCATAGAAGGACTCCAACGAGACCAGTGGGGGTCAGAGAAGGACTCCAACGAGACCAGTGGGGAAGGTGTCATTTGGTGCGCAACAACATCAGAAACTAGCTAGACATTCACCAGGATATCGCGGCTTCCAAAGAGGATCCACTTTCACTACACCTCGATGACCAGTGCCTTAGCAGCAGACTCCTTACAGAGCACCACAACAACGTCGAACGCAACAACAAAAATTTAGGCATGTTCAACAGAACAGACCAGGGTTCCAGGATGGTGGGCTGCCAGTTTCTACTTTGGGTACCAAGAGTACTAGACCGAAGAAAGGGTGTTGGACATGTGGGGAGCCAAATTACCAACGTGACTGCCCAGTGGAGAGGACCAGGGCATATGGATTAGCCGGACCCACTATCGTGGGATATATGGGCAAGGCCCATCAGATTCATGCAGCAGTGAATAACCGCCAGATAAAGCGCCAGTTGACCATGCTCGAGATGTCAGGTACCATTGCTAACCAGACCCTTATCATTTTGATAGATTCGGGTGCTACCGAGAGTTTTATTTCTGGTGCAATGCTAAAATGAATTTATGTAAAGGCAGTCAAACAGGACGAGTTAGGTTGTGTAGGAATGGCTTCGGGAGCCAAGAAAAAGGGTTTGAGGAAGGGTTACAAATTGTAGCCTTAACTTGGGAGATTTTTTCATGAAGGCCAACATGTACATCATGATCTTAGGATCTTATGACGTAGTAATTAGTATGGACTAGTTGGAATTGCATGATGCGATACTCGACTATAAGACTAAATGGTTGAGCTTGGTTGATGATGAGGGACAGAGACACGTGATTGTAGGTCGAACCAGGGAGTATCCCTATGTTTCATCTCTTCCTTGCAGCTACGAAGGAGCATCTACAAGGGGTGTAATATTTATGTGATCCTTGCGTTAAACGAGAAGGGAGTAGCGGAAGGTCTAGAAAACCTTTTGGTGGTGCTAGAATTTGCGGATGTCTTCCCAGAGGAGTTATCAGGGTTGTTGTCTGAGAGGGAATTAGAATTTACCATAGACCTAAAACTAGAGATTGAACCGATAGCAAGAACGCCTTATCGGATGCTGAACCCGGAGTTACATGAGTTAAAAATGCAACTGAAGGAGTTGTTGGACCTAGGACTTATACGTCCAAGTGTGTCACCGTGGGGTACGCCTGTTATCTTCATACGTAAGAAGGATGGGTCATGGAGACTCTGCATTGACTATTCGTCATTTGAATAAGGGAACGATAAAGAATCAGTATCCGTTGGCAAGGAACGATGATCTGTTTCATTAGATGAAGGGTGAGACAGTGTTTTCAAAGATCAACTTGAGATCAAGGTATCACCAATTACAGATCAAAGAGGATGAAATCCATAAGACCACATTTAAGACGAGGTTTGGACATTATGATTTTACTATTTTACCATTCGTATTGACGAACACCCCAGGGGTATTTATGAGTTTGATGAATAGGGTGTTCCGCAAATACTTGGACAAGTTCGTCCAAGTATTAATTGATGATATTTTGATTTACTCTTGGACGATGGAGGAGCATGATGAGCACTTGCACATCTTACTATAGTGTCTACGAGAGAAATAATTGTATGGGAAATTGTCTAAATGCTCGTTTTATCAATCGAAGATTCACTACTTAGGGCATGCCATCTCCGACGAAGGTATCACTGTGGATCCAACAAAGGTCGAGGCTATTATTGAATGGCCTGCGCCGACGAATGTCCCCAAAGTGCGTAGCTTCTGGGTTTAGCGGGATACTATTGACAGTTCGTCGAGGGTTTTTCAAAGATAGTGAATCCGATCATGGAATTGTAGAAGAAGAATAAGAAGTTTGTTTGGACAGAGAAATGTGCGGAGGAATTTTGGAGGCTCGGGGATTTGTTGACGACAACACCGATACTAAAGGTCCCTGACATGGACGCGGACTTCTTCATGTGCACTAACGCATCCAAGGAAGTTTTAGACGGAGTCTTGATGCAAGACGGTCGAGTGATCGCTTACATCTTGAGAAAGTTGAGAAGGCATGAGGAGAATTATGCAACGCATGATTTGGAATTGTTAGCTATTGTTTATGCCTTGAGTGTTTGAAGACAATACCTTATTGGACAGAAATTTGAACTAAAAATGGACCACTGTGGACTACAACACATCTTTACGCAAAGAGACTTGAACGCGCAACAATGACGTTGGTCAGAATTGCTTAGCGAGTACAATTTGGATATTACTTACCTAAAAGGAACAATGAACAGAGTGGCAGATGCGTTGAGTCGGAGGCCACACATATTTTCGGTGATGCCTCTTCAGACGAATCTATGTGAAAAGATCCTAACTTTACAATGCGACGATGACTGATACAAAGAGGTCAAGGATTTTTTTCAGACAAAACATAATGATGGTACCAAAATTAGAGGGATTTACTGTGGACAACGATGGATTATTGATATTTTAAATTCAAATTTACATACCACCCAACGACGAGTTGAGGAGTTGATCCTAAACGAGGCTCATAGAGCAGTGTGACTGGCTCATCTTGGAGTCACGAAGATGAGGGAAGAACTTAAAACTTTATTCTTCTGGAAACAAATGAAGGCAGACATAGTCAACTATGTGGCAAGATGTCTAGAATGTCAGCAGGTGAAGGCTGAACATAGACATCTGACAGGATTACTACAACCACACGCTATTACAGAATCAAAATGGGAGGTCACTTCGATGGATTTCATTGTTGTACTGCCACTAACGACAAGGAGACACGACTTGATTTTTGTGGTAGTCGACACTCTGACGAAGAATGCTCATTTTATTCTTGTGCGTGCGATGTATCATGCACCTAACTTAGCTAGATTTTTCATTAGTGATATTGTGAGGCTGCATGGCATTCCTAAGAGGATTATATCCGATAAAGGATCGGTGTTTACAGGACAATTTTGGACTAGTTTCCAAGAGGTCTTGGGAACCCCACTTAACTTTAGTACTGTGTATCACCCGGAAACAGATGGGAGGATCGAGCAAACAAACCAAATATTGGAGGATATGTTGCGTATGTACGTGATGGACCAACATAAACATTGGGAAGAATTCTTGCCACTGGTAGAATTTTCATATAACAACAGGTATCAAAGCACCATTATGATGGCGCCTTTAGAGTTTCTTTACGGGCGACCGTGTTAAATGCCTTTGAGTTGGGATCGGTTTGAGGATAGGGTCCTGGTGGGACCTGAAGCAATCTAAGAAATGGAAGACCAAATTCAAACCATAAGACAAAGGATAAAGGAAGCGCTGGATCGACATAAGAGTTATGTCGATGCACATCGTATCGATCGTAGTTATGAAGTTGGCGATCGAGCTTCTTGCGGGTGAAATCGCATAAGAGTTCGATCAAGTTTGGAAAGGGTGATAAAATATCTCGTAGGTTCATGGGACCCTTCGAGGTTTTGGAAAGGAATGGGACCATGGCCTATCGACTAGCCTTGCCTGATTCTTTGAGGCGTATGCATGATGTTTTTCACGTATCTGTTTTGAGACATTATGTTAGTGATCCTACACACGTTATTGACATGATTTCCTTGTACGTATCAGACGAGGGTGCACTCATAGCGGAGCCAATCCGCATACTGGACCATCGCGTTCGACAGATACAAATTCGAACAATAGATTAGGTCAAGGTTCAGTGGGACAACTATAGTCCACACTCGATGACCTGGGAGGACGCATATGATATGAGTCAACAGTTCCCATTTTTGTTTGATAGTTAGACATATGATAGGGTGATACACTTTATTTCGACACTTATATACTGTGAAACTTCGGGACAAAGTTTAAAACAAGAGGGGGTGTATGTAACATACCGTTGTTATGTGCACTGAGCAAACTTATTCTTTGAGGACACTTGCGAGCAAGTGATCCGATTCTTCATACGATTGGTTGATTTGATTATGATTATGAGATATTGTGGATTTGATCATATGTTATTTTTGTTGTATTTACATAGACAAGTGTTATTGACTAGGTTCTTCTGAGTTATGCAGGACTCTGGACGTTGAGGATGCCAAGACATCGATGAAATCCCTTAGAATCTAGATCGAGTCAAGGAGTGGAATGTTAGGGTTGAAATGTGTTTGATGTGACATATGTACATATGATTAAATATTATGATGTTGTTTTTTTTTGTTGACATGATTCGTTGACGGATGCAGGCTGACGATAGCTTGCCAACGAGACTCACATTTGAAGTAAAGGGGTCACACGCGACAACCAGATAAATTGAGGGAGAGGTGTGGTAGCAACCTTGCCGCAACCTAGCTCTCTCGCCATGGCTCAAACTGTAGGTTAATGATTACCTAGTTCGAGAAGACCCACGGCGTTGTGAGGGCAGACTGTGATAGTCGCTCATGATGATTCTAAAGGGCGTGCAATAAGGCATGGTCCTTATTCCTTAGAGGCTCTTAGTCTCCCACAAGATCACATGACGAAGTATTGACTCTAGGGGTTTGAAATCTACCAAATGCAGTCAAGAGGCGAGTGGCACCCTTGGAGCACATAGTGCATCTTGAAGGGCACGTCGCACAAATAAAACGAAAAGAGGCGAGTGGCATCCTTGGAGCACGTAGTGTGTCTTGAAGGGCACGTCGCACGAATAAAACAGAAAGAGGCGAGTGACACCCTTGGAGCACGTGGTGCATCCTGAAGGGCATGCCACGATTTTAACTAGTAAGTTAATAAACCTAGTGCCTAGAAAATTATGCCTCCTTAGGACCTGGTTGGCCTTAAAATGAATGACATGATAAGTAAAGTTTAATAACAATTTTTTTCACTTAAAAATTGTCGCCAAGCCTAGTGAATTTAAAACCTAGGTCTAAGTAGAACATGTGGATAAAGAAAAACTAAATAAACATGTAACAAGAAGGGGGGTAAGAAATTCAAACTTTAATTATTAAAGTAAAAATTATAATGGAGGATTAAATTTATTAAAAGGGTAAATGGTTGTTTTTATCTACACTTGCTAATTTGATTTTTATTTAAAAGGGAAAAAAGGGGGAAACTTGAATAAAAAGAAACTTAAAGAAAAGGGGAAACTTAAAGAAAAAGGGGAATGTCCAACTTAGTAAGGAATCTAGCCTTTGGAACATTCTTTTTATGAACTCAACTAGGATTTAAGTAAGGCGTAAGGCATTTAAGAATTGTAAGGGAATAATGGGACACCAAGGAGCGTTTTTAGGAACGCTTTTAGGTGGGCGAGGGAAATAATTAATAAAATTGATTTTCGGGTTGAACTAGGGGATCAGGTGACATGTGTATGGGGGAGGTTTTTCGAAATTAATTAAATGAAAAAGGAATCTAATGAGGATTTTGGGAAACTAATGACTAAGAAAAATCTATAAAAAGGATGGCGGATGAGGAGTGTGGAGCACATATGGCTTGTGTAACATTACGCTGCTGAAAGTTCATCTTGACTAAACTTTCTCTTATGGGATTTGGGATACTTAGCTAGGGTAGTGAGTGGTAGCTCGACCTTGCGAGGTGGGATAGGTGCTATCATTCTCTGGTATCGTGTGCATGTCCCCTTTGCGGCTTGAGTGACTCAGAGGGAAGAAGAGAACCCCTAACGTTGGCTGGGAGGTATCAGTGAGGTCTCATCGGTCGACAAGTCGGTGTTGGACAGAGCCTGAGCATGGGACAGTCACTTCCGGTTCTTTGCAGTTGGCTACGGTATGCATGTGCATAAATTGTATTAAGTAATAGCTCAATTTCTTGTTCATGCATTTCTTTATTGTCGAAGGCTCGCTTACGTAGATGTTGTTAAAAGAAAAAGACTCATTTAGTTATGCATATGAATTTCTATTTGGGCGATAATGCGCCATGTGAAATTGAAAAAGGGTCACTAAATTTCTGTTTCTGAGATTATTTTATTTTACTCCTCGTTTTTATTGTTTTTAATACAAGTAAATTGTGTTTTGTCTTCCATTCCTTTATTCTTTAATTTATTAGTGCATGCCTAAGCAGTCGGCCAAGAGCCGAATCGACTGTCTTTCACTCCGGTGTTAAATATTTAGATTCAAATGCCTTGCTTTCCTGTGCATGGATAATAAGTGAAGGATAAATTCTCTGCCCAACAAATTCTTTTGTGTACAGTGAAAATATTTCTTTATTGCTCTGCGATTCTGGTTGCTTTATTTAGGAAATTTCGTTTGTGATTGCCCAACAAATTCCTTATTGTGTACAACGAAAATGTTGACACCGAGAGGGGGGTGAATCAGTATCAAGTACAATTTAAAACCTTTTTCAACTTATACTTAAACCATTCAACTATATCCAATGAGCAATGAACAATAGTATAAGAGTTACACCAATACACCACAATACACCATGCACAATATATGAGAAATAATCAATAGTTATTGTTCAAGGGAAGTAATGACTTCCAAAGGTAGCTACAGCTTCCAAATGTAAAGGGAGGGATAAACCTCCAAGAGGAATATACAATCCTCCAATATCAAGAGAGAGTTGAACTCTCCATCCTTGCCCCTTCCTTCCACCCAAGAATTTATGAGAGATAATAAAACTTTACATTAAATCATCACCATCAACCAATCATCACACAGAACCTGATAATGCTTCCTAATACTTCTTCAATTTCTGCAATTCTTCAATTCTTGGAGTACTCTGATCCTGTAGATAATATTAGTCAATGTATTCTCTAAAACCCCTCCAATTTTCACTCCTTGAATCCTCCCCAAAAAGAGGTTATAGAAAGAATGGTAGACTTTATTCAATTCTGGTCTATTTAGGAGAGTGAACTTGCACAGAATGTCTCACGCTCAATAATTAACATCCAATTCTGAAACTCGCACACAAGAAACTACAGTCTGTAATATTTCCAATGAAATTTGTCCCACTTCATTTGGATTCTCTATGAAGAAGTTATGACTGTTTTACCCAGAACACCTGTTTATTGACTAGCTTCAGGACTGGTCACAAACCCTATTTTGCATAGAGTGTATCTCCATAATTATAATGAATCAAGAGAAGAAATTTTTACTAGAGGTACCTTGTATGTATTCTCAATACCATAGCGATTTCACCATATGAATCGTTCTAGAAAAAAAGTTATAGCAAAAATGGTAAGATGACCTGAAAATAACATACCTTAGAACACATCACCAAAAGACTTCATCCTCCCTTGAAATCCGACCTTCTTTTCTTCTTATTACCTATGAAATTCGACTTGTATCAAATGAATGTATAATGATGTTTATTTGTACCATTTATGTCACTTCCTTTTAACATTAGGCTCGACCTGACACTTTCTTATTTTGTAATTCTTTTCTTTAATTATCTTCAGGGCCTACATGTACTTCCTTCTTCAATTCACTTTGTCATCTTCAAAAATTCATTTCTCCTCAACCATGAGGATCCACGTGACGTGCCACATACCACCGAAAACAGCATGATGTATACTATCCATCCATGGGTGTTGTATTTGCATGTGCATTTTCCTTCATGTCCAAATACCTTCATCAATCTTGCGGTCCAAAACCCATGACTAGGGTTGACATCAATGACAACAACCAATCTTCCAATAGAAAATACTTCTCTATTCTCTGCGATTAATGTTGTTTTAATATGGGTCGTTCCTTTTTTGAATATACAACGTTTCATTGGAATTTGTTATATGTTGTTTTATAGTATGTGAATTCATATTTCCTCCTTATTGCTCAACAATTATGATTTACCTTAAATTTTTTATTAAGATTAAAATCTATTTTTTTCTCAATAACTAAACAAATCTCTGTAATTTAAACATTGATTATAAGTTGCTAATCGCCCTGATAATGGACGAGAAGGAGAATGACTGGTTTAGGTTCTATTTTTTTTTTTATTGTTACAACATTAATATTATAGAATTCCAACCACTTTCACCTTTCTTCTCTAACGTTTTTGCTTCCTTCCAAGATTTTGTAGAACCAACCCTCAGACATCTGAAGCATATCATGATGGTATCGTCGTTGCCAAGCATGGAAGTTGTGAAAGTTCCTCAATACAGATCCTTCCTTGATTTTGTTGCACTGATTATAATTGATCTATGTTTTTAGAGCCTCTTCAGATGACGTTTGTACTGTAATAAATTTTCCATATTTCTGAATTTTCGAACGGCTTGTTCAAGGTTAGGCCGACGTTCAATTTTTTTAAAACAAATATTGACTATGTCACTTACCTGAGATCTCTTATGGATAGAATTTAGAAGGAAATTAATGACTGTCAATCCTCGTGATTCTCAAACTATGGCATGCAACTATTCGAATTGATTCTAGTCCAAAAGAGAAAAATCATTGGCGAGCTTTACAAGCATCATTTTTTTTACAGTACGATACACACAAGAAAAACAAACCCTATCTGTCTACCATCCCTTAATCTTTTAGCTGCCTTCCATCTCTCCATTACAATTCGTCGTACCTGCAATTCATTGTAGTATCATTTCTCTGAATATCGTACCTCGTGCAAATTTCAGAAATATTTCGGAACCGTATTACTATTTCCGCTAATAAAATAAATTTTATTTCATAATTAGTATGTGTATTTGAAGAGATTTCGTAAACATCTTCGGGGGCACCGTGTTGGAATTTGCTAGCTGCACCTCCTTCAAATTGAGTTATTTCTAGGGATAAACCCACATCGAATTTTATCTTAAATGATATTGCTTCATGAACCATATCATATTTTTCCTGTCGATCACCTACCCCACATAAAAAATGACGATTCTCTTGGAGATTTACACAACAAAATACTTTCGATTGTTCCCAGCCATTGACAACGTTGAGTTGTCAGGGAAACGATTTGATTTTCATCTTTTGACAGTGCTGAGTTTGTCAGAGGATTGACAACAACAAATTAAATATTCATGTATTAATAACTGCAATGGTATTAGATTTATAATTGCTATTTTTCATTGTTTAAATTTATAATTGGTAATATATTTACAATTGGTAATAGATTTATAATTGCTAATTTTTCCATTGTTTAAATTTATAATTGGTAATAGATTTATAATTTCTATTTTTCATTGTTTAAATTTATAATTTATAATTCATTGTTTAGATTTATAATTGCTATTTTTCATTGTTTAAATTGCAATATTATTGGGGACTCTTTATTTTTAATATGTTAACCACAGATGTATACTGTAAATAAATGGCATTATTAATCAAAGACTTTTTATTTCCATTTGTTAATAGCTTGGATGTGTATTGTAAAAGTAACAAGGCAAAATTTTATTTAGGAGACTTTTATTTTTCAAACCTTACCCACGGATTTGTGTTATAAAAATAAAAGTAGGAAGGGATCATGTTGAGTGGAACTATAATTTTCTTATGACTAGTCTAGTCTTGTGTTAATAAATAATAAATTTTGAAGTTTTGCATCCATAGTTATGGTGCTTATTTTATTATTCAACTAGAGAAGTTAAGGAATATAGTTGAGTTGGATTAGTAAAACCCTTGATTGGACATGTATAGTTGTTGCTTGATGACTTTTATGTTAAGTTAATAATAGAATTATGGTGGGTTATGTTATGCCCGGTACAATCCTCTGATAGTAGAGTTGATTATGACTAATGAGGTGCATCGAATGCTAGCACACATAAAATTAATTATTTGAAGGATAGTTTTAAATTTAGTTGAGCTATTAATTCCTTAGGTGGTTGAACAACCGTTCTATAACAATTATCTCTCGTGTGCGTTATTTGTAAGGAACTGAAGGAAGGAAGGTATAATGGTTGGACTTCCCTGCTGGCGCGCGTTGATTGGTCACTAGAAAGATCGGGTGTTGATTATTTCTTTTACACATGAATGTTGTGCTTACATGCTATGCCTTTTATGTTTATACGTTGTTTTAAATTCATTGATGTGATATCGTCAAGTGGTGTCGTTGTATTAACGACATTATCTACCTTATTTAAATAAAATAAAATAAAATAAAATTAGCACTTGTTATGCATCATATGCTTTCATAACGACAGGGGTCGTTACAAAATTCGATCCACAAAGCACAACCTGCATCTTTGTGGGATATCCATATGATGTGAAGGGGTACAAGTTGATTGATCCCTCTACAGACCGACTCATCATTGAGCGCATTGTTCAGTTTGAGGAGAGCCCTTTCAATGCACCTCCAGTGCAACATGCATAGACTCTTGTGCTTCCATCAGGTCCAGACATCAGAGATGATGATTCCATACAATTAGATGCTACATATTCAAAATCATATTCATAGGATTCTATACATGGAGTCGATCATGTAGTACAACCAACACCGGAGCTTCAACAGATGCCCAAGTGGGCACAATCCACACTTCAGGAAGTAGGTGTTCTCCCAGGGAATCCATTGGATTCGAGGAGGACTCGATCTCATCATGAGGAGACTTCTCATGTACTTTCATATTTTGGACCTATGATGCCCATGCATTGCTATATGGTTCAATATTCATATCCACATACCTATAATAAGGTTGTGGGAAATCCATTATGGAAAGCAGCCATGCAAGAGCAGTATGAATCACTCCTAGAGAATCAGACTTGGGATCTGGTTCCACTTCCACTAGGGAGGAAACTTGTCAAATGAAAATGGGTCTATAGGAACAAGAGGGAGGCATATGGGCAGGTGAAAGGGTACAAGGAAAGACTAGTTGCAAAAGTATTTCAACATATTTATGGGATAGATTATGATGAGGCCTTTGCTCCTGTAGGAAATATGGACTCCATTCGCTTGGTTCTATCCATTGCAGCAACCAAAATATGGGAACTTCACTAGACGCATGTGAATAATGCTTTTCTTCACGATGATATTTCAGAGGAGATCTACATGGAGTAGCCACAGGGGTTCATTCATAACTTATCTTTAGTATGTAGACTGAAGAAGTCACTCTATGGCCTCAAGCATGCACCTAGAGCATGGTATGAAAAGATGGATTCCTATCTTCTTTCACATGATTTTGTTAGATGTAAATATGATTTCAATGTTTACATGTTGAGGACTACTGACTCTTTGATGATTTTAGTACTCTATGTTGACGATCTTTTGATCATTGGTAGCTTTGCTTCAACCATTGTTGTGGTCAAAGATATTTTGCATGACATGTTCTCTATAACAGACATGGGTCCACTTCATTTCTTTCTTGGTCTTGAGATTAGTCAGGATGCTTCGGGAATCAAAATTTCTTAGGATAAGTATGCCAGGGATATTTTGGATAGATTTCACATGATAGACTATAAGTCTGCACCTACACCCTTCTTATCTGGGATCAGACTTGAGGATGGTGGGGATACACCATTAGTGGACAACACTTTGTATCAACAATTGGTGGAAAGTCTTATTTATCTCACCCACACCCGTTCATATATCTCATATGCAGTAGGATCAATTTCGAGATACATGAAAAATCCCCATGATTGCACTGGAATGCTGCAAAGCGCATCCTTAGATATGTTCAGGGCACCATGAGTTATGGGATTCACTATGCAGTTGGTTGTGCATTGGATCTCATCAGCTTCACAGATTCAGATTGGGCTAGTGATGACACATATCGCAAGTCCATGTTTAGGTACACTCTCAGTTTGGGGGTCAGGCCCTACTTGCTGGTCAAGCAAGAAGCAATCAACCATTTCTTTATCTTCCGCAGAGGCAAAGTATAGAGGAGTAGTCAACTGTTTCATTTAGGCACTTTGGCTTCAACACTTCCTTACTAAGCTTGGTATCTAATTTCACTGTCCAACTATCATATGATGTGACAACCATAGTACATTGAGATTTTACAGAGATCCAATACAACAACAGTGAACCAAACACATTGAGGTCCACATGTATTTCATTAGATATCTAGTACATGACAAGACCATTGATCTGCAGTTTTGTCCTTCCTCTGAACATACTGCCGATATCTTCACCAAGACCTTCACTAGACAAAAGTTTCAGACTTTGCGGGATTGTCTTGGAGTGAAGAACATAGTTTCCTAGCAGCTGCCTTTACTTATTTTGATGCATTGTATTTTGAAGGGGGGTTTTGTTCCCATGTGGTTTTCCCTCTTTCCTCATTTTTATTCAGTGTTCATTAGTTGCATTGTACATGAGTACCTAATATGTCCTAGTAGCCAAGACTCTCTTTTTTTTATTCCATAGTGACGTTCATGGGGGTTGTTTGAGAAATTTCTATTTTCGGCACACTAGTTCAGTGGGAGTTAACTGACTAGTTCTATTTTAGACTTTCTATTTAGACCATCACTATTATGCATGCATGCATTCATAAGGAAAGCTAACTTCCTTAATTATGGAATGTTCCTACCTATATATGAGTGTATTCCACTCATTCAATGTATCAATCATTCATTCATTGGTAAGGTCATTGGAGTAGTGTGAATATATTTTCTCATTTTTCCATATTGAGTCTCTCATGCTTTCTTGATAATCTTTGCTTGTATTTTCTTTAGCTAGATATCCTGTGCAGGTTTCGATGAAACATTGACAAGTAGGAAAATATTTTGGCGAGATATCAAAAAGTTCTGAAGACAAAGTTATTGCAACATGTTGACGTTGCATCACCCATAAATGGTTCCAATGTCCACATTTGGTGAGATAAGTTGCGATAATTGCAAGAAGATTCAGATGTAGATGTTAGAATGAAAGTCTAAGACTTAATAAAATTCATAATCTGATTCAGGTTGCCTTATATACAAGGGCTTGTAGACAATTTCATGAATCCTATAAATATAAACGTAGGCAAGGAATTTCAAAAATTCTGTTCCCAAAATGCAATAACCAGACAGAGTTAGATACACCTAACTAGAATACATAACTTTCCTTGGAATCAAAGGAAGATGGTTCATTGACTTCTGTCAATCCAAGTGTTATCTTTGATAAAAATACATTCTTAAGTGGTACATTTGGAACCCATTTCTCAAGTAAGTTATTTGATTACGAGTTGAAGCCTATATTTATTTCATTCAAGAAATTTTAAGGCACACCCATAGTAGATATCTTGTAATAAAATGTTGGCAAGAGCTACTGCCAACAACATTGATTCAAATTTCTTAAAGGTCCAAGAAGAGACGTTTGGTGACATGATTTTTGCTATGTGAATTATTGGTGACAGCATGATAATTGAAATTATGTGCTCTATTTCGCTCAAGAGAACATACAAACAAAACCTGATTTCGTGCATGTGGATTTACCATAGACCCATTGAAATCATGCAAAGGGGGAACTTCGATTTGATTCCAACATATTATGTAAATTAACTCGAAAAGGCTGGGTGTTAGTTATAGAAACATGTTAAATACCGTGGTTGGTTATGTGAATGGTCCTCTTAGGAAAGTGACGGTGATGCATTGCCACACGTCCGAACAACACATTACTATTAGAAGTGTCACAATATTGACTATAGAAGTATTAGATTTTTTTATTAGATTTTTCTTTTAACACAACATTAAAAAATATAAAATACAATCATACGAGCTTATTTACTTTTGCAATATTTTTTTTATATATTATCTTTTATTTATTTTTGTTTCTTTTATAGTCTAATTTTCTTTTAACTAATTGTAACACTTGTAAGAAAATAAAATACAATCTTTTCTTTCTTTATCTAGTTTATATATATATTTTTGTTAATAACCATATTTAAAAGAAAACAAAATTTTTCATTTCACTTTGTTAGGTTCATATAAATACTAACCAATCTTTAGAGTTTTTCTTTTTTAAACATTTTCATACTAGCTCATCTTTAACTTTTATTTTTATATTTCAAATAAAAATGATAAACCCAATAAACACATAAAATTTAATCATGCAATAAAGATTTCAATTCTCTTAACTTTAGGTTTTCTGTTAAATAGTAAACTAATTAGTTTATTTTATTTTAAAGTTTTTCTCTTACATTATTCACTCTACATTTGTTTAATTTACATTTCACTTACAAAAGTAAAATTTAAAAATAATATAAGTTGAAAAATAAAATAAAAATGAAATATTACAAAATCATTTAAAGGTTCATGCTTAGATTCTTAGCCATAGGATCTAATGTTGTTTCTTTATGGGGCTTAAAACTTTGGGTAATAATCTCGCCTCTTTCTGCTTAGCCTCAAGGGAGGTTGAGATGTTGGTGTTGAAACTTTCTAGTTTTTGCATCAACATATTTTGGCAACCATACTAGGGAGGACCGTTCAATAGTTTTTTCCTAGTCTTGTTTTAATTCTTTCAAACTTTATGTTATCCTCCCCAAATTTCTATGTCTCAGTTGATTGGAAGCATATATAGAAATTGTAACCCTATGGTATCAACTACTAATCCTCGGAAAGTCATTCGCAAGTATGGGATATTTGAATTTGAGGAAGACATGAACAATCACCCTTGGCTTATACCTATGCCTTTGAATCTCACTTACCGTATTAATCCTTTTCCTTACAAGTTCAAAGAACATTTACCTTTGTTTCTAGGTGATGGAACTGTTAAAGTAGAAGAGAATCTTCGTGCATTTTCCAATGCTTGTATCATCCTCAGAGTTAATGAAAATTATGGTTGCATGCTCTTGTTTATGAACTCCGTTCAAGGTAATTTTGCTTCCTTGTTTTCCAACCTACCTGATGAATGCATCTCCATGTGGTCTGAACTTTCTTATTGGTTTACTTCCACTTTTGGGCATTTTGATAATCCTTACAAGCACCTTAAGAGATTTAATATTTTTCACATAAAGGATAATGAAGGAATTCTTTCATTTAATCTTAGATTTATCAAGCTTTATAATTTCATTCCAATGTACATTCGCCCTACCAAATTGGCTTCCCTCTTTCATTTTTATGATCTTCTAACTCCTCTTTACCAGTGGCGGTTGGAAGAAAATAATGTTCAAAACATGGAGCTAGCCTTAATCACTTGCTTTGTTTTCGAAGAGCCATAGAACAAGTTTCTCCTTTGGTGTTTCTGATTCACACAAAGATTTGTCATCCTTAATGCCCATCATCCAAGATTTACAGGATCACATGCTCTCACTTGAATATCAATCTTCAAATCATGCCTACCTTGAGAGATCCTTGGAGCGCTCTTTCCTAGGGACTATTTATAATGCCTTCATTATTTGTGATCAAGATTTTGGATTTGAATATGATCATGACCATATCATGATGTTCAACAATCAACCTATCCATTACCTTCCAAATGCCACCATTCTCGAAACTAATAGACAAATCCAATCCCAAGATCATGGTTTACTCCAAATCTTTAATTCATGTGTATACAATGGTGAAGTTTATCGTGCAAAGAAAAAAGTTAATTTTGACCTCTTTAATCCCCTTTATAAAACATTTTTATTTGATGATGTTATTAATGAATATTCAATTCAAATTAATGACAACCCTTTCAATTCAATAGAGATATGGGATGAGTCTTCTTTATGAATATCTTTATGAGGTTGATCAAGATCTTGAATTGCATAATACTTTTTCAAATCCATTGTTTCAATCATGCAATGTCCTCAACTATACTAGGAAATGGTATTATGGTTTATCTTGTGTTTTGATATTGAGTTTTTGTCAAACACTTTGTATTACAATATTTTAGAGTGGTTGGCAACTTTCAACAAGCAATTTGCATGCATTCATAACAAGAGATATTTTTTCAAACACGTAACATACATCTATAGTATTCATGGAAGAGTCAAATGTAGCATCTTTTATTATGAATGGAAAACACCAATACAAGACAATCTCTAGTGGTTGCTATAGCAGCTAGATTACTATAATAACACACACAATAACATATGAAACCTAGAGATGATGCCACTATTGCCCAAAGGATGTTGTCCACAGCTGCGTGACTCTTCAAACTACTTGCTACTTCCTCCAAACCCCTCGGTTCAATTAATATAGTCTCTTCCCTATCAAAATCCCTTGCTTCTCCAAGGTTAGGGCTCAAAGCCCCCTCCAAGTCTCCGCTAACTACCCCCCAAAGACCAGCGGTTCACTCTCTACGGCTCACAAACTGTAAAGAGACCCCCATGACCTCACTCGTCCCTGAATATATGCAAAAGGGAGGGCTCACGCCCCCCTTAGTACCTTTGCAGACTTACCCAGCCCCACACTACTACATAGAGAGAGGGGTCGGTCCCTCCAAATGACACCTGATGTCCCTCTTGATGGGTTTATTAAACCCTAGCCAACCCAATTACTTCTCTAGAAATCGACCACAAGATGATCCTCCCAATCCTCCAAGTGAATCATTGCACTTGTAAACTAATAAAGAATCCTCAAGATGAAACCCTAATGAGAACCTTGGATAGATCCTCTTATTGTTTGGATAGGGTGAATATTTCATCACTAAAACCAAACTAGTAATGGGAGGGTTTTTCCCAAAAACCTAACAAAAGCATTGGATACAAGAGCACTCCAATAAGATGTCAAATAATAATGATAATGGGAAGGGATAACCCTCCTTTTATTCTTCCTCTGAGCCTTCTATATATTTCCCTTTTTTTACCAAATCAAACTTCACCCTTATTCCTCCTTTAATTATCACTTAAACATTAAGAATTGATTTTTAATGTTTAAGTGATTAATACTTTATTTTTATTTAATGTTACTTTATGAATATAACATCCTCCAACAAAGTGACACCAAATAAATCCCCATGACTCCCTTTTTTGCTGACTATAGCCTATGAGAGTCATATAGGATACCAAGTCATCCTTCATTGTGATCAATTGGAAGGGGACATTATAGTCCTCCCTTCCTGAGATTGCTTGTCCCCAAGCAACTCCAAATCAGGGTGTTGCAAGATCTACTCTCCTTCCCAAGTAGAATCCTCTGCGGGAAAACCTCTCCATATTACTAGGTACTCTCTCCGACATAAAAAATCCTCCCTCGAGACAGAACTAAATGTCCCTCCTCATCTAGTGGAGGAATATCTGCTGAGGTGGTAACCTTCTATCCCAATTTCTTCTTGAGGCAAGATACATGGAAGACGTTGTGGATCCTACTACCCTTTGGAAGCTCTAACTCGTAGGCTACCTCTATGTCTCTCCCGATCACTTTGTAGGGTCCATAGAAGTGAGGCTTCAACTTTTCTGCGCTACTCTTCTTCAACGAAGATTGTCTATAAGGTTGTAAACTGAGAAATACTAAGTCCCCAAACTCAAAGTTGTGTTTCACCCTTTTCCTATATACATACATATTTTGTTTATTTTGAGTGACCTATAAATTCTCCTTCAGAAATCTCAAGATGTCTTGACTCTCCTACAACCAATATTTGGCCTTGGGGGCCTTGCTCTCCCCAAAATCCAAGTCCACAAATGATGATGCATCATAGCCATACAATACCCTGTATGGGATCATCCCAATGGAAATGTGATGAGTGGTGTTGTAGTGATGTTTCATGATATGCAATCATTTTATCCACACCCCCTGCTGCCCTAACACATAGTTCCTCAGGTACCCCTCAATCTACTTGTTTACTATCTCGGTCTGTCCATCTGTCCGGGGGTGATATATGGTACTAGGTGTCAACCTTGTCCCAGATAACTTGAATATCTCATACTAGAATGTGTTGAGAAACCTGCTATCTCGGTCACTAACTATGTTCCTTGGAAGACCATGTAGTCTGAACACCTCCCTGAAGAATATTTTTGTTACCTGTGATGCGGTGTACTACGAAGCAATGGAAAATAAGTATTCATATTTGGTCAACCTTTCTACCACCACGTAGATACAATCTCTACCGTGTACCTCTAGCAACCCTATAATGAATTCCATGGAAATGATTTCACACTTTTGCTCTAGGATCAGAAATGGTTGAAGAAGTCTTGCAGAATGCATAAGATCTGACTTGTTCTGCTAAAAAGTCATGCACTCCCTCACATATTGAATCACATCCTCCTTGAGACCCTTCCAAGAGAATCTCTCCCTCACTTGCCTATATGTCTTCACATACCCCAGGTGCCCTGTTAGTGGCGCACCATGTACTGCCTTCAAAATATTATCCTTGAGTGTGGACTCAGGGACAAGATAGATCCTATCCTTGTAGTAGATGATGTCATCCACTACCTTGTACCTATCATCATGAATAATACCCTCCATTATCTCACAAGAAAATTCATTCTTGGAGTAATCCACCAAGAGAATGGACTTCCAGTCTGCTAATATCTCTATCATGGAAAATGATGCATATCTCCAGGAAAGGGTGTCAACAAATACATTCTTGATGCCCTTTACATACTCGATGTCAAAGTCATATGCTTGTAACTTACTTACCTACTTCTGTTGTCTCTTGTTCAAATCATTTTTCTCCAAAAAATATCTGAGGATGTCATGATCGGTCTTCATCAAAAATCATCCTCCAACCAGGTACTGTCTAAATTTGGCCAATGCATGTATGATGGCCAACATATCCTTATCATAAATAGGATAGAACCTCTCTGGATCCCTCATATTTATTCACTCAAAATATATGGGGTGTTGATTCTACATCATCACTGCTCCTATCCCTTCTCATAATGCAACACACTCCAATACAAATGGCTGCGAGAAGTCTAGGAGTGCTAACACTGGGAAAATACTCACCACCTTCTTTATCCTATCAATTTCTTCATGAGCATTCTCCAACCATCTAAATGATCCCCTTTTGGTGAGGTCTGTCAATGGCACAACAAGTTGTGAAAATACTTTCACAAAGCACCTATAGTAGTCGCACAAACTAAAGAAACCCCATAGATTTGTAAGTGATCTGGGTGTGGGAAAATATAAGATCCCTAGATCTTCTCTTGATGCAACTTTACCCATTCAATGCCAATCACATTCCCTAGATAGATAATATTCGTCATCCTAAACTCACACTTTACATCTTTGGAAAACAATGATTGCTCCTCCATGATACTAGGAATCTCATCGACATGCCTTAAGTGCTCCTACCAAGTTTTGTTGTAGATCAATAGATCATCAAAGAATACCAGTAAGAACTTCCTCAACTATTTTTTGAAGATATGGTTCATACATGACTGGAAGATAGATGGAGCGTTAGTCAATCTAAAGGGCATGACTAGAAACTCATAATGCCCGTAGTGATATCTGAATGATGTCTTATGGATGTCCTCCTATTTGACCTGGATCTGATGGTACCCCAATCGAAGGTCAACCTGTGAAAAGTACACTGCCCCATGAAAATCATCAATCAACTCATCAATTATGGGTATCAAGTATCGATTCTTGATCATCTTATTAGTCAATGCCATATAGTATATTCACATCCTCATTATGCCATCCTTCTTCTTTACTAATACCAGTAAAGAAGAAAAGGGACTGGAGCTAGGCCTGATGTGTACTATATCTAATAACTCCTGTATGGACTTATCTGTATCATCCTTAAACTTATTTGGATGCCTGTATGGTGTGGTGATCATGGGATTTGCACCCTCGTCTAACTCAATGACATGCTCAAATATCTGTTGAGATCAATTCCTGCTTCCGAAATTTCCCTCCCCTTTTCTATTCTCCCAAATTCTTTTGTCCATTTATTTTCCCTCTTCTATACTTACCCAAATTCCCCTTTCCTTGTCTCCATTCTATTCTCCCTTTCTAATTACTATACTTAATAGTCATTTTTTCAAAAACGACGGGTTCATGGGTTGTCAGACTCGCGGCGTCTCACTTCCTATTCCCATATCATGAGTCTGACCGACCACCTATCATCCTATAATTAACCGTTTCTGCGGTCGCGGGTTCCCAGGTTGGCGGTTTTCAAACTTTCATATCCCATGTTCTGTGATACACAGTTTGCACCCAAAATATATGTGACCTACATTTTGACCATCAGACTCCCCGAGCTCCTAACTATCTCATCTCTCCTATATTGAGTCCGACTGACCGCGTTACAACACATAGCCAATTTTTGACCTTTTGCAATGACATGTTCCCAGGTTGGCGGGTTCACAAAAATCCCAAGTCTTGATTGCTCTCGTCTGTCCCCGCCACCTTTGTGCTTTCCCAAAATGCATTTAGTATGGTTTAATTCTAATAACTCATCATGCAGGTCCCATAAATGTCATCATTAATAAGCGAGGGGCTCAAGGAGATTTCTTATTAAACCACATTAAAGCACGATTTGCGGAATATTATATTATATCTCTCAAGCGCTCATTTCAAATATTATCTCGATTAAAAAAAAGCTCATTATATCTCTCAAGATTGCAGGGACTTCTTGAAAAATCATGACAATGACCTGGACCTCTTGCATGAATTTTTGGAGAATCCCGCAGCTATCCCTGAAGATATTACCAGGTTGTAGGTCAATTCGTTCAAAAACCTCTTTCGGGAAATTGCTTGGTTATTCATCAGAGTGACCGGACAAGAAAATACAACTAGTATTTCTCGTATGATTCTTTATATCTTATATTTCACTGTCAAGGAGAAATCCATTTTCGATTGGGGAAAATTGATTTCCATTGAAATCTCTTCCCAATTTTCACAATACAAAAAGATACGAAATTATTTATGGCCTCTTATTTGGTATTCGCGGTAGCACATTACTGTCAATTTCCTAAATTGTCTATCTGCAAGAAGGTGAATTGTGAATTTGACCCAGTGAACTTTTGGTACTAAGCGTTGTGGAGGCACAAAGCTTCCCTGCATTTTTATGAAGTTTTCAATGAATTTGTATTTGTTTTTAAAATATTGTTGTTTGGAAAAGATACCCCAAGAATATCCGCCCAAGCAAGTAAATTCTTGGATAAAAACGAGACCTTGGAGCAAATGGAAAATTACAATGTTATCAGGATTTTCGGTTCTAAGGAAAGTCCCTCCTTTCTTCCATGCCATATATCCGACATAATTTTTATTACAAAAGTTGCAAGGCAATATAATTTATGGCTACACTTTTTTCATGAGAAGCGAAAAAATCAATTCATACCCTTGCCTTGGAAAATTGGGGAATTTGTATTCAGAAATATGAACAAAATCGATGAATTTGCAAACCACTTCCACAACTTGAATCTCAAGTATGATGAAAGGATAAAAGGGTTTTACCCTAAAAAAAAAATTGTGGAACATATGTTAACAATGGGTTTTATCAATTCATTTATCCACACTGTTCTAGGAGAAGAAGAAGATAATAACTTGGGAGATCCTATTCACACTGTTGGTGACTTGGAGACGATACTCAATACCAATGAATTTTACAAACAGAAAGGAAAGGTTCCCAATGAGAAGAGTGCCCAGTCCCCAAATGTTACTCCCAAGAATACAACATCTCGGAGCAGTGCTCCAGTGGCCCACCCATATAGAAAAGTGATCAACAATAGTTCAGGCGGAGGAGGAGACAAGAACCCCCCTCCACGAAAAATTGAAAGCTTACATAAACTTCCTCTGAGGAAAAAGATGAAGAATATTGTACAAGAGGAAGAAGAGCATCACGTCGAAAGTGACATCAACAAATTCTCCCTCGAAGATATGGAGCTCGAGGATGACATTGAGAAAATGTTTCCTAACATTGATCAGCCAGGAGGCACGGCCCACTAGAATCCATTGTTGGAAATTGTTGAGAATGAGACCTTCGATGAAGAAGAGGCATTTGTATTTCAAAGCGTTGTCTTTGACAATGAATATAAGAAATTAATTATTGAGAAGAGTGATGTGAAGAATAAGAAATTGAAATCTCGTTCAGATGTTAACCTAAGAAATATGCCCCCTTCCCAGATTTTCTGAATCCATAGAGCAATCGACGATGCATTGGACGACTCCATTGGTGGTCTCGAAGCAAAAAATATAAACTTAAAGGAAATGATTAAGGAACTGGAAGAGATCTTGATGCCTCTTCCACTTATTTCCATCCCTTTGGCAATTGTCAGACCCACCACGCCTGCCGCTAAATTAAAAGGATCCTCAATCTTACTTACATCAACCATGAGCTATGTGGAGAATAATATCAAGAAAATAATCACATTGATTACAAAAGCTTGGGAAATTTCAAAGAACATGATTTATTTTGGCTCGAGGGTGCATGCCTTCCATGAGTATTTGCATGCCAACCTAAAAAATGAAGAAGGTTTTTACCTTGACGTCATGGTACCCTTTGGTGTTAAAGTTTCCAACATGTCAGAGCTAAGGAGAAGATAGGAGGACCTTCCCTCTCCAAGTTGGATCAAGCAGTTGAACGCTTGTTGGAAAGAAAATATAAATAACTTGAATAAAATTGTTCAAGCTTGCAGCAAAGCCATATGAAGGAGGGAAGAACTATTCAAAAGGCTCACAGAGGTGGACCGATCCAGAAGCACTAACAAAGTCCAAGATCCCAAGTTGATTCTTAACTCGTTGTTCCTAACAAAATAAGAGTTCGATGAGCAAGTTGCGTTTTTTAAAGTATTGTCAATTGAAAAATTCTATGGTATTATTGAATATGATGAGGACGCCTTAGATAACTGGCTAGTGGATTACTCTGTAAAAAATCAGGACATTGAAAAATCATTACATGGCATTTCCCTTGATCTAAGAGACTTGGAGGGAGATTTGTTCAACATTAAAATCCGGCATGAAATCAACATGGCACCAATGAAAAGTTACATCAAAGAATGGTTCAAGAAAGCTATCGATAAACTGACCAATGAAGGGAAAGAAGCAGTTGAGACAGTTCTTGTAACAGTTGATGAAAATGATAAAAGGACATCAACAAGAAAATGAAAAGACATGAGAGACCATCATAGTAACTTTATGTTGATCATATCCATCTTTTTCTTTATCAGTTCCTTCATCCAGTTATTCCACCTCTTTCACTACAAAGGTTTAACCGAAGATTGATAACTCCTTTTTCCTCTTACCAGGTCTTGCTGATTCTTCTACCACCCACCGTCTTCCTTCTAAAAAATTATTTCTTGTATTTGTTTGCTTTATGGTCCGCGGGAGCCCCAATCTCAGTCTTTAAGACAAATGCATTTACAATTTCAAATAATATGCAACAGACTATATATTGTTTAGAAATTTCAAGAGAACTACTTTGGGAACAATCTCGACTATGCTTTGTAACCTTGTTTTCAGAATATAAGTATTTGAGGTTGATCTATCATTATCTTTATTTGAGTTTCACATGTTTCCACTCTGTTAAAGTTCTCTTCTGCATGCGTATCATCTTATTTTTACTTTATGTGATCATAAATATTTATCTTAAACTATGATGGATGTGAGGACATTTTGCTTATTTTCTTTAAATGTGTGAAGTGTGTGATTCCTAGTCCTTTCTCAGGAAATTTATTTAAAAGAAAACAAAAAACATTTTCCTTTTATTTTCTCGCAATATTTATGCTTCTTTAATTACTAGGGTGGACTTCCATCAAGTCCCACATTTTGAATATATATAAATCCCAAGAAAATATAAAGAGGAGTACCACCTCTATAAAAATGCAGAAGGATTTACATCCTCATGAGGTTGTCGTTTCAGTCCAATGTCAACAATACCCTATCATGTGATATCCCTACTGGTAGTGGTGTGAACACTTTGTCATGTTTCCCAAGAAGCTCCTATATGTCTACATGATAATGATGATGGTCCTGTGATGGATTCTCGTGGTGATAAAAAATTCCACTGCGCAATTCACATCTCTGTGTCTAAAAATAGCCTCCATACTTTTGTTTGACACATTCCTAGGAAATTCAATGGACATACCTCTAAGAAAAACTCTTTGACCTTCCTTTTCCCTGAAATCCATTCTCAGCTCCTGATAGTTCATGTGGATATCTCCCAATGAGTATATCCATTGGACACCTAATACCATATGAGTGCCTCCCATATCTACAAGATAAAAGTCATCGGTCAATGCATAGTTTCCCAATGTCACATCCAATCCCCTGATCCTCTAAGTACATTTCATGTTGTAGCCATCTGTAACTACCACATTGAAACCCTTGAAATTCTCTACATGGATGTGTCTCCTGGTGACAAGTGCTACATTAATGAAGTTGTGGGTGACATGATCTAGATTTAGGAGTGGAATGAACTAATTAACAGACTGAATACAATAAACACAGAGATATGAAGAATAACACAAATATCCAGGGAAAAATATCTTCTATTGAATAATGAAATAGGTTGAAACTGTAAAACTAAAGAACTGAAAACACTTACTTGAATGGTGGTAGTTATCTCTGAGAAGAGATGTGGCTACTACGTGCATCCCTTGAGAAGAATGGAATACAATGAGGCTCCAGAGGCCTATTTGATATTACTCATGAATGAAAAAATCCTAGACATCCAAAAATGTAACTCTAGAAGGTGAAACACCAAAAGTCATGTGGGCCCCTATGGGTAAGTTGGTGTAAGTTGGTACCTCAAATTCCTTGGGTCGTAACGTTTGCATACGACCTCCATTTTAGGCCCATGATAGCCCATTGGAAAGGTTTTTAAGAGAACTACACATTCCGCTGTTAAAATTTGACTCCATCTACAATTTGACTGTGGTGAGCCAAAAAAACAACGTTTAGGGCCCCAAAACATCCCTGGAAGTACACCAATATGTCCTTACATGAAAACATACAAAATAAGCCAGTTGGATTAGGTGAGAGGCCACCAATATCTACCCGGAGGATGTGTGAGGATTCAAACATCCCTGGAAGTGTAGAACCCACAATTACAAAGTAGTACATAAGAATGTGTTGAACAAAAAATGGACAAGAGGAGCCAGTTGGAATAGGTGGGTAGCCACCAATATCCATCTATATCAATCCTCCCTCCTTAGGAAGCAATGGTCTCCATTGTGTTGAGTTTCCCCATCAGGTGAGGAAACTTCTGTTGGATTTGGCTCCGAGTGAGCCACTTGCCTTGGTGTAGGAATTTCCCTACCTTGACAACTCGATAAATCTAGATCCTTTGTTGGTGAGTGCCCTTGACCTGTGTGTCCACTATCTAATCAGTGGATGCTTGTTCCATGCAGTAAGGGTTGATCTCTATTGGTGTCAACTATTCTACGATCTCTGAGGTGTCCAATAATGGTGGAAAATATGGCCGAAAGAGGTCCACATTATACATTGGATGCAGGCCAAGGAAGGGTGGAGTGTTGAGCTCAAAATCATTGCTACCCACAGCCTTGGTGATAGTGTAAGGCCCATAGCTAAGTGGGATAAGCTTCTGATGGGGCCTTGTGAGAAAAATCTTCTGCAAATGTAACCAGACTTTGTGACCAAACTGAAACTAGTGTGGTACCCTGTGTTGATCATGGCGCTGGTTGTACTTAGCATTGGATTTCTACAATATCTCCTGGACATGTTGGTGGATGTGCTGAATCCGCTCAATGAATATGGTGGCTTTGTCGATCATAGACTGATCATAGGAAGATTATGTGTGTGCAGTGGCAAGAGGAAGTGCAACATCAATGGGTCCCAAGGGCTGGAATCCTAGACCCACCTGAAATGGTCTATGGCTGATGGAGCTATGGAGAGCCCTGTTGTAATTGTGTTGAACATAGGGGAGACTCTCCTCCCATGTACGTGGATGCTTAGAATTGTACATGCATAGGATGTGCACAATCATCTGATTGGCGACCTCTGTTTGGCCTTTGGTTTGGGGGTGGACAGTAGTGGATTTTGTGAGATTGGTGTCCAACACAGACCAGAGACTCAACCAAAATGTGTCAAGGAACCTACTATCCTGATCAGATATTATGGTATGTGGTATCCCAAAGTGGACCCACACTCGTTCGAAGAAGATATTGGCAGTATCTTTTGCTGTGATATTCTTCTTGCAGGCTGTGAGGATGGCCATATTCTAAAACTGATCAATGACCACAAATACATAGTCATTTCCTTTCTTGGTGGATGACAAGCCAGACATGTAATCCATTGAAATGGATGCCCAAGGTTTCTCGGGAATAAGAATAGGGGTGTATAAGCCTTGCTTCTTGATGGCTGGCTTGGCAATGACACAGACAATGCAAGATCTGATATACTTGCTAACGTCATGTTGAAGTTTTGGCCAATAAAAATGTTTATGAAGAATGACCACCATTTTCTCCATGCCAAAATGTCCTACCACCCAACTGTAGTGGGCTTCCCAAATCAACTTTGCATGCTCACTTGTAGGAACACATAGATGCCCAGGTGGCATAAGAGTCCATCCTTAATGTGAAAATTAGTGATAGTTGTGCCTGTACCCAAGAGTTGATAGGTGGTGGCGAAGTCCAGATATTGCTGATAAAGTTGGGGCCACTCGGATGCTTCATGTACACAGGAATGGAGCACAGTGGTGAGTGCAACCACGTGAGGCAGACTGAAGCAGTTAGCGACATGATTGGAGATACCTGTCTTATACTTGATGTTGAGATGGAACTGCTATAGGTAGGTGGACCACTTCTGATGGTGATCGTTCTGCAATTTCCCATGTGTCTGTATGAACTGCAGAGGCTTGTGATCAATGTGTATGATCGTCTCTTTTCCCAGAATGTAATGTTTCCATTGATGACATGCTTGTACAATGGAATACATTTCCTTGTCATATGTAGGGTATTTACGGACAATATCGGAGAGTGTATCACTATGGTATGCCACTGGATGCCCGTGTTGAGTGAGAACTACGCCCACAACATAGTCAGATGCATCTGTCTCAATCTCAAACAGTTCTTGCAGATCAGGAAAGGAGAGTACTGGAGATGAGCACAAGCGATGCTTCATATTATCGAATGTTTGTTGCTGATCCTTCCCCCACATGAGCATGGCCCTACCATCACCCTTGGTCACCTAGCTGAGGGCCCATACAATATGGGAGAATCCCAACACAAGCTGTCGGTAGAAGTTGGCTAGTCCCAAGAAGCTTTGAAGCCCGGTTAGTGTGGTCGGGGCTGGCCAGTCATGGATGACTTGGATCTTAGTTGGATCAATATGCACCCCATGCTTATCAACAATGTAGCCCAAGTATCGGACTCTATTCATGCCAAAAGAGCATTTTTCCAAGTTGGCATATAGCTTGTGCTTTCACAGAGTGCTCAAAACCTATTGAATATGCTGCATGTGCTCTTCCCACGTTCTATTGAAGATGAGGATGTCATCCAAATATACCACCACAAAGGAGTTGGTGAAGGGTCTCAATACATCATCCATCAACCTCATGAAAGTGGATGGTGCATTTTTTAAGCCCAAGGGCATGACTAGCCATTCAAAGAGACCTTCTTTAGATTTGAAGTTTGTCTTCCATACATCAATTGGTTCGATGGGAACCTGGTGGTAGCCAGACTTTAGGTCAATCTGGATGAATAAATTCGACCCCTTGAGCTGGTCAAGAAGGTCATCAATCCTGGGATTGGGGTACTAGTTTATGACTGTGATTTTGTTTAAGGCTCTGTAATCAATGCAGAGTCACCACGTCCCATCCTCCTTCTGCACCAGTACAATAGGGATTCTGCAAGGGGAGGAGCTGGGTATGGTGTGCTCCTTTTGGAGAATCTCTTGTATCTATCACCTGATTTTGTCATGTTCCATTAGTGGGCGACGATATACTGGTCCATTAGGTAGAGGTGTGCCAGGGGTCAGATCAATTTGATGCTTGACTTGGCAGTGTGTTGATACCCATGTAGGTGAAGAGAATATGTCTCTATATTCTTCCACGATCTCGTCCACTTTCTTCTACTGCAAAGAGAGGCTCTGTGTAGAGGCCACAGATGTGGCGATGACCTTTTTCTTACTGTGAGCACAAATCACAAAGAAGACGAACTTCCCGGTCAATGAGATGACCTTACTGCACTGCTTAGTAGGGATTAAATAAATAGTGGTAGGCGGGGCTACCTCTGGTATCCTGTACAATTGTTTACCCAAAGTAATAATAACACTGCGGGGTCTAGACTCATACACAACATGATGCTTCCACAAATATGGTTGTCCTAAAAGAACATCACAAACTTCAAGGGGAGCAATATCACACAACACCTCATCTTTGAAAGGC
Source organism: Picea mariana (assembly GCA_032191745.1). NCBI lineage: Eukaryota > Viridiplantae > Streptophyta > Pinopsida > Pinales > Pinaceae > Picea > Picea mariana. The sequence continues at coordinate 56,794 of JASDQU010100664.1, forward strand.
TTGATGTCGTACGGAAGATGAAACTGTTGGCTGACATAGAGATCTCTTCCTTGGAAAAGCTAGTTGATGGTGTTGGGTTGCAGGTGCGGTGTCGTTGGAAGGTCCTGGAAGGTTCTTCTAACTCCCTCTATCGACAATGAAATGAAACAGAGCCCAATTTACCCACATCTACAAGTGAAATAGGTGTTATCCTTCCTCTGGTTCTTCTGGTTTGCTTAGTCAGACATTGGTGGTAGCGACAGTGGCATTGGGTTCAACATCGATAATCCGCTTCCCTCCTTCAGGATTTGATTCAGAATCAAAATCGACCTCTGACTTAGAATCCTTCAGTTCGGCCATGAGTGACTGCTTGGAGCGACATTCTTTGGTGTTGTGCCAAGGGATTTTATGGTACTCACACCATTTTTCAGTGTCCTTCTTCGTCTTCTCATTTCCCTTCTTGTGTTGTGGCTTGGACTGGTTGTTCCGAGGGTGACCATCTCAATTTGGTCCCTTGCTGTGTGGTTTGGGGACACCTTTTCCCTGCTTTGACTGTGAGGGGTTTGCAGATCCAAACTCTTGCCTTTTCTGCTTAAATTTCTGCTTGATCTTGACTACGTATCTATAATCCGTGCCCAATGAGAAGATGTCCAGAAAATCCATTTCTGTTTGAATGTGTCTATGCAAACAGTTTTTGGTATTTGAGAACTAGATGACAATCAGAGTCTTTGATACCCAATTTGGTGCATAGGGTATGGAAAATATTGGTGAAGTTTGGTACGGTCTGGTCCCTTTCTTGACGTAGGTTGGTCCATCTGGTGTATTGGCCCTCGTAGCTTCCAAACCTGTAGTACTATTCTTTGATGGCGTCTCGGAAGGAATCCCATGTAGGGGAAACCAAAATCATTGCAGATTCCTCTACTTCCCTTTTCTTAGAGTAAGTATACCACCAATATTTAACATGGGGAACGACCTTGAGGAGTGAAAAAGTGATATTTTCCCTATCGATAAAATTGTGGACCAAAAAATACCCTTCGAGAAGATTCAACCATTTACATACAACATTCGCATCTACCAGTCCTTCAAATAATGGAATATCAAAATTTACATGTACCTTGAAGGGGTTTGCATGGTAGCTTGATGAAGATTCTTCTCCTGTGGGAAGCCGTTGAAGGATCTGTGTGAAGTTTTCCATCATTTCATTCCTTTGTCGTGTGAGGGCTTACTCGAGTAACATTTTAATAGGATATCTTGCTCCATCATCTTTCTTTTCATCCCCCATTGGTTTTTGTCGGGCTCGGCGCGACTGATCTTGCAATGGATCGATTGGTTCGAGTCCCAAATTCTTGTACCTAGATCTTGTTGGGGACATGCACGAAGAAAAATAAATGAAGAGTAAACCGCTCTGATACCACTGATACAGATTTAGGAGCAGAACGAACTGATTAACAAACTTAATACAATACAGAGATATGAATAATAACACAGATATCCAAGGAACAATATCTTCTATTGAATAATGAAATAGGCTGAAACTATAAAACTGCAAAACTGAAAACACTTGCTCGAATGGTGGTAGCTATCTCTGAGAAAAGATGTGTCTTCTACGCGCATATGTTGAGCAGCATGGAATACAATGAGGCTTCAGAGGCCTTTTTGATATTACTCATGAATTCCAAAACCCTAGACATCCAAAAACCTAATCCTAGAAGGTGAAACGCCAAAAGTCATGTGGGCCCCTATGGGTAAGTTGGTACCTCAACTTCCCAAGTCGTAACTTTTTCATACGACCTTCGTTTTAGGAGCGTGATATCCCATTGGAAATGTCTTTAAGAGAACTACGCATTCTACCATCAAAATCTGAATCTGTCTATAGTTTGACTGTGGCAAGTCAAAAAAAAATGTCTAGGGCCCCAAAACAACCCTGGAAGTACATCAAGATGTGTTGACATGAAAACATACAAAATAAGCCAGTTGGATTAGGCGAGAGGCCACCAATATCCACCTGGAGGATGTGTGGGGATTCAGACATCCCCAGAAGTGTAGAACCCACAATTACAAAGCAGTATAGAAGAACGTGATGAACAAAAAACAGACAAGAGGAGCCAGTTGGAATAGGTGGGTGGCCACCAATATCCACCTGGATCATGGCCCCACCATTGATCAGTGTTGTAAATCTCTACCCTGTAAAATTCCTCTGATCCTGAAGGTGTAATACTTGGGAACTCCTAAAAGTGTGGAAATGATCACTTTCTTGACCCCTTTCGACAAATGTGCCTACGTTGTAACCTTAGGGTGTGATGGCTCCACCTCACCAATGATCTGTTTTCTATCCTATGCATGAACTACCTCATCCTCACGATCATCCTCCTCATCGGGAAGTACCTCTATGTAGTTTAATTTCCCCTTTCTGATGCATTAGTGACCTAGCTCCCATGGTTCTTTGTAGCCAAAGGAAAGTTTATTCCTCCTTATCTCCCTCCAAGTTTCCTCATCCATCTTTTCCTTCCCTATCCATGGATTGTAGGGAATCTTCGACTCCTTATCCCCCTGAGGAATGAAGGGTTTTGTTGGTACCTTATTGGGGATTGTGTCCCTCATATCCTAAGTCATGTTGATGTTTGAATCTATTAGGACCAAAATGACAACCTCACGAGGATGTGAATCCCCCTACATTTTTATAGAGGTGGTACTCCTCTGTAAATTTATCAAAATATTTTCCTTGAAATATATATAAGATTATGCCAAAAGAAAAACCCAAATATTTATCGCTCAACAAAATTTAAAATGGCATAAAATATAGGAGTTCCTTAGAAATGGACTAGGAACCTTAAACATTACATTTTCTGGTAATAAATAAATTGTAGAAAATAACATAAACTGTCACATCCATCACCGTTTTAGATATTTTTTTATCAAATTTAAAAATAAAAGGAAATGTGGTCCAACACATGAGAGATCTTTGAAATAATATTACTTATAAAGATAAAAAAGATAATTTGATGAGTCGACTTCAAATATCTTATACTCGAAATCAGAGTTATAAATCACCGTCAAAATCAAGCCTGAAATAGTTCTTTGGGATTTCTCAAAATAATAAAGTCTTTTACAGTATCAACGATTTAAAGGAGTTTGTCCATAAATGCACTGGGATTGGGGCTCTCGTGGACCATAAAAAATATATACAAGAAATATGAAGAAGATAATGTGGATTTGGGACATAGCACGAACAACAAGACCTAGATATAAGAAATATAGAAGTTATCAGAATTTGGTTATATTTTTTCTATCGAAAGAATAAATACAACTGGATGAATTATGAAAAGGAAAGAAGGAATGTGATCAATATAGACTTACTGTGGTGGAATCTCTCTCTTCATTTTCTTGTCGATGCGCCTTTTGTATCCTTGCTTGTTGAGGTTACATGACCGATATTAACTAATGTTGGAATCTCAGTAATCTTGGTTGAATCCCTGTTTATCCATTCTTCAATATATTCTCTTAGAGGAGCAATGGTCACTTCTTGGTTGAATTTGATATTAAATAATTCAGTTTGAATTTCTCTAGAGTCAGTTGATAAATTTTTCAATGTGGTCTCAATATCTTCGTTCCTATTTGTATATTCCACAAACCAACTATCAATATCATTGTTAGTGTATTCCACCATACCATCAAATTTCCTACTGATAATATTTTCAAAGTCTCAACATGTTCTTCAAATTGTTGTCTAGTCAGGAGCATTGAATATACTATCAAATTTGGATTTGATACTTCAATAATAGTTTCCGCAATATCTAACCCGATCAATTTTGAATAAGCCTCGGCATTTTTGTGTATTAAATCATTAAGTTCACTTAATAGTCCCATTAATATATCAATTCTTTGAATCCAAGAGAAGATAAAAAAATTTCCAAATCCCATGTATCTAAAATGAGTGACATTATTTTCTTCAAGAAAATGTCGGGTAGCCATTAATAGACTTGAGGCTCCTTTAAGTATTAATCTTACTTCTTGGGTTCTCTAAAAACTTCCTCTCGGTTGGACTATGGAAACTGGGGTGGCTAACATAGGTGGAGGCATACGGGTTGCTTCCAATTATTTCACTCATTCTTTAAACCTAAGATTCTCTTCTTCCATATCAATTTTGGAAACATCTAATGCATCTCCTATAACTTTGTGAATTTAAGATAGTTTAGATGGGCGTATGTCTCTGAGATCAATTGTTGAATGATATTTTCCCCTTTTACTCTTTGAATTTCTTTCAAAAATTAATTTCTTTGAAGATTTATCAAACAATGCATCATGTACAAAGAAAGTTTCTTCATCTGATAAGACTTCATCCTGGATGGCCAGTTCAACAACAAATTGTGTGTTCTCTTGTACTCGCTCCTCTTCATCAAGAAACGTGATATTATCGATATCAAAATCTAAATCCATGTCTTCAAGAGAAATGTATTTTTTAGGTATGTGTTGTTCTTCCTCCTCTTGTTGAGAGTTGTTTCTTTTTCTCTTTACTTTCAACTTATAAGGGTTTTCCAATTTTCCTTGAGGATGGTTTTTCTCACTACCACCATTTCAGTTATTAGTCGAGGATTTATTTTGTTGAGATGCTATAGATTGAGAATTTACTTTGGGAAGAACAATTCTATGAGAAACAATAGGAGATTGGGCACTTTGTTCACCTGAGGGTTTCCCCCTTTGCTTATAATTCTCTGTGGTACTTACAATAGTTTCTATATCACCATATTTTTTCTCAATACCCTGACTAGGAGGGTCATGGCTATCACCTTCTTCTTATCCAAATATAAGGGTATTAGTTGATGACAGACTAATTCCAACTGATATCAAATGATTGTAAAAGAGGCAATTATGATTAAAACCCTTAATCTCTTCTGCAAATCTTAAATTGTATTGGTCAAGATAGGAAGCAAATTCATTAATTTTAGGAATTCCTCTCAACATAATTTTTCCAACTTTCCAAGGAAAAGGAATGAACTATTTTTTTTTTTTTTTTTTTAAATATATGGAACCATAACTTGTATTGCCTTTCTACTTCTATGAGAAAAAAATTATCTGGTACATAATAGGGGAGAAATAGGGGTTTTTCATGAGAACATAACATCCTGATAATATTATAATCAACCATTTTTTCCAAAATCCCCTTTGAATCCATAAAGGTATATGCTTCTAACGACAACCTAGAGGTATTCTCTCTGAAAAGAATTTTATCAAATGCAAACACAAAATCATTATAAACTTCATAGAAATAATGAATAACCTTTTGTCTCCACAGAGCTTAATACCGCATGGTTACTGGTTCAACCTTGCAATTCACCCTTTTTCCAATGCTTAAACTTTTTAAAATATGACAGTATGTAATGGAAAATATTAAATAAGAGGCCATGTAGGAATTTTTCTCACTCTTGAAATTTACTAGTTGTGCAGAGACTTCATTAGATACGATTTTTTCCCAATCAAAGATAACATCTTCATGAACTGTGAAATATAGAATATACATGGCCAACCGAGGAATAGTCGTCATAGAGTCCTGACTAATGAATCTAGTAAAAGGCCAAACAATTTCTCTATATGAGTCTTTCAAGGAACTAATCTAGATCCTGGACAAATATTGCGACATAACTGCAGGGTCTTGTAAATACTATTGTAGAAGCTCTATTCCATTAGTTCTTCCTTTGAGAAAATTTCTAGCCTTGTCTCCCTTGTACGTGAGAGTCAGATCTGGTAGTTTCAACATCTTTTTGAAAACTATTGGTGCCAAATAAATAGGGGAACCATTCTATAATGGAATTACCCTCTGATTCTGAATGAACTTATCCACACACCAAGTAACTATCTCTTTGCAGTCAAAAAATTCAGGTACGCACCCAACCAGAGATATTCCTGACATCCATATTTTGTTGATGTATCTATATGACAAGGTTTCATAATACTAGTAGGACCTCGACAAATGATAGTTGTGATCTTCTCGGGAGAAAAAATTCAAAGTGTCTCCACATAACAATTGTTTTCTCTCAACCTCTTAACCAAGTTGGCGAACTTCTCTATAACATTGTTTAAAATGATAATAAAATATTACTTAAGTTCTGTTTTCAATGCAAGAATTAATATGAAATAAATGTGATTTCCTTGAGAAAAATGCCATTAATAATGACCTTTTTGGAAATCAATTAGCACTTGAGTCCATAGGATTAACATTAAATAAATATCGAGAAGTGTGAAAGAGTAAGAACACGTCATGGTGTGGAGTCAAGGATAGAAGAAAAATTTATGTGAGTTTGCAAAGAGTCATAAAATGGCTAAGTGTTGATAGTTGTCAATCGAACTTACAAGGATGGGTTGCAAAGAACATGATTCCATGAGTCTGTGAGAAAATAAACAAAAACAAACTAAGTGTTGACAATGAACTTGTGAAAAAGTAAAAGAATACCTTCTCGAGTCTGCCGCCCACGAACCCACCATGATATGGAAAAGTGACCAAGTATGGTACAATATGTGTATCATAGAAAATAAAGGTGCATCTTGTATAACAAGAAACATATGGGACTACAACAAATTAAGGACTTTTCTAAGTATAGGAAAATTAAAAGAAGGAAACATATAGGGGTCAACAGGTCCTCATGATGGCATCCTACAATCTGGTTGTCCTAAAGGCCTTTACCCATCCTTTCAAGGGCTTAGATAAACCCTATGTGAATAACATCACCAACTGCTGGTCAGAAATGTGTGTCACCATGACTACCATCCTCTGGAAATCGACGATGTACACATATGGTGTACCTATCTATCTCAGTTGTGCTAATTCCCTGAAGTGTATCTCATGATCCTTCTTGTTGAACCTACCCATCATAATTTTATTGAAGTTCACATATGAAGTGATGTTGGCATGCCTTAATGTCACTAGCCCATGGTACCACCACTCATGAGTTTCTCCCTCCAAGTGAAGGTTTAAAAATTTGATTTCCTCTGCCTTAGTCATCGAGTTAAGTTGGAAGTAAGTGTCCAACTTCTACACCCACACACTGGATGTGCTCTTGGCATATCCACTAAAATATGGAATAGTTAACCTACCCACCTTTCACATGAGATCAAATTTCTATTGGTTATGCGTTGCTTTGTTCTAGTCCTTAGGCTTGTTACTCTGCTTGAGGTTGTAGAAGTCATGATAGGACAAGGCCTCTTAGATATCTTCCTCTAACACCTGATACTATTGGTAGACAGAGGTAACATCAAGCTCCTGATTTGACTGCTCCTATGTTCCTGTAGGATGCTCTATAAGGAACTATGGTAATAGGGGACTAAGAATCCTTTTGATATTGCTCTGAGCTAGGGTATGGGTATTGATACCCTCTACATGAGCCCTACCTTCTCTATGGCTTCCCTATAAGTGGATCCCATGGGAACCTCCATGGGTGCTGGTAATGAATTATGTTAGGAACTACGGGAATTGTCGTTGTTCACTACTCATCTTATGTTTCCCATTGACTAGGGCCTCTAATAGATGTAAATTCATGTCCTCACCATGGTCCCCCATGCTTCTTTCTTTCTCTGACTTGGGTTGGTTTACTTCTAGTTCTTCTTTCGGTGCCTCTGGCAAGGGATTTCCTCCATGCCCTCTTTTTCTAGGCATCAATGCATTCACATGCTAGCAATATCACCAGCTCCGATACCACTGTAATGTACCCAACTATACTAGGCAATGGCATTATGGTTTATCTTGTGCTTTGATATTTATTTTTTGTCCAACACTTTGTATTACAATGTTTTAGAGTTGTCGGGAACTTTCAACAAGAAATTTTCATGCATTCATAATAAGAAATATTTTGTCAAACAAGTAGCATACATCTATAGTACCCATGGAAGAGTCAAATGTGACATCTTTTATTATGAATGGAAAACACCAATACAAGACAATCTCTAGTGGCTGCTATACCAAATCCATTATTGTAATAACGCACACAATAAAAAATGAAACCTTTAGATGATGCCACTATTTCCCAAAGGTTGCTCTCCACTACTGCGTGACTCTTCAAACTACTAATTTCCTCCTCCCAACCCCTCGATTCAGATAATTCAGTCTCTTCCATGTCTAAATCCCTTGTTTCTCCGAGGTTAGGGCTTACTGCCCCCTCTAAATTTCTTCTAATCATCCCCCAACGGCCCATGGCTGACTGTCTATGGCTCATGAACTTAAAAGAGACCCCTACGACCTCACTCATCCTTGACTCTTTACAAAAAGGGAGGATTCAGGTCCACCTTAGTACCTCTGCATACTTACCCATCCCCACACTACTACATCTGGAGAGGGGTCGGTCCCTCCAAATGGCACCTGGCGGACCTCTCAATTGGTTTATTAAACCCCAACCAACCCAATGACTTCTCTAGTGACCTTAGATATGCAAATGGAAAGAAATCGACCACAAGATGATCCTCCCAATACTCCAAGTGAATTTCTGCACCTGTAAACTGATAAAGAATCCTCAAGATGAAACCCTAATGAGAACCTTGGATAGATCCTCTTCTTGTTTGGCTAGGGTGAATATTTCATCACCGAAACCAAACTAGTAATGGAAGGGTTTTGACCAAAACCCCAACAAAAACACTGGATACAAGAGAACTCCAATAAGATGTCAAATCATAATGATAATGGGAAGGGATACCCATCCTTTTTTTCTTCCTCCGAGCCGTCTATATCCTTCCCTTTTTTTGACAAAATCAAACTTCACCCTTATTCCTCCTCTAATTATTACTTAAACATTAAAAAACGATTTTTAATGTTTAAGTGATTAATAATTTATTTTTATTTAATGTCACTTTATGAATATAACATCCTCCCCCAAAGTGACACCAAATAAATCCCCATGACTCCATTTTTCTGCTAACTATAGCCTACGGGAGTCGTATAGGCTACTAAGTCATCCTTCGTCATGATCAATTGGAAGGGGACATTTCAAATTAAAATAAGCCAAGGAATTCGATAATGATATGCATACTCCTCTTAATATATGCACATTGTCCTTCAATGATGATGATGAGTTCATATGCATTCCTATGTATTCGAATCCTTTATATTCTTCCCTGCATTATGATGACCCTATTTTTGATAGAGTGATTGCAACATATGGAATTATGATGTTTGATGAATCTATTGACCCTATCTTTTATATTCAATATTTGAACCTTGAACTTGAAATCTTTAATCCTATTAATGCTTTCAGTGTAAAATTTAAAGCTCATCTTGTTGGTTGGCACGTCTTGAAGGATGGTAACCATTTCTTTTGGGTCTTGATAGGTCATTCTCCCTCATCATATGCATCTGTTGGTTGGAATGTCGGTAAGCTTTCCTTGCGCAAAGTCTTCCAAGTCACGAGTCCTGTATGTAAAACAAATGATGTATTCCTCTATGCCAAGTGTCATCCCACTTGAGCCTAGGTTGTTGCATCCGTTTTCCATGTACATAAATAAAATAGAATATATAAAAGTGTAAATAAATAAAGCAATTGTTTTTAAACAAAAGAGGTAGATTATGTTTTTGTTTGTTTCACTTTTCATTTTATTTCTCGCTTTCTTTTTGTTTCCAATATCCAATTTCTTTTCTTTTTAGCATTTTTATTTATTAGTACTTGATGGAGAAATGGTCATTGATTAGAAAGGTATCTGTATATTATGATTAACTGATTGACCAATTTCTTTTCGTGGATAGCAGGCTTACAGGTGAACCAAGTTGCCTTATTTTTGTGTGTCAGAGTTCCTTGCTTTGTCTACCAGATGCACTAAGAAGAAGTACTTTCTTAAAATAGTCATCAATCCTTCCCAAATTTTCTTTTCTTTCCCTTTCTCCATCCATGCCATCTTGAGATAGCTTATGCATACACGTCATGGATGCTCAATGTTTCATTTGGCTTTTTCCCTCAACACACATCCATGGGAGTTCACTCAATTTTCTTGATTCAAGAGTTTCTGGTTATTTCCTATTTTACATACAAGACAAAACCCCCTCATTATTTCACTTTCCAGACATGAAGTCCCATACCATGTATCATTTAAATTTCCATTTTTCCCCATGTTGTATAATAAACAATGATTACCATCAATCATTCTGATCTTCCATCCCCATACACTTTAGTTCATTGTCCTATGAAATCATAGTTACTCAACCTTGCACATTACTATAAGTGATGCACATTTGTTGGTTGGAAGATGTTAATGACCATTTTGGTCAACAATTTCTAGCCGGCAAAGCATTTCCAAGCTCCCCTCATTTCAATTTTCTCGCACAAAGTTTGTGTGCACTCTCACTAAGATGCTACTACACATTTTAAAAGGGATGTATTTAGATTTTTTACCATTGAAGAACATTTTATAGATTATGATGAGTATTCACTAATGGATAATGAATAACAATAATGTTCGTTGGTTAGTTATACATTTTACTAGTCATACAATTGAATTTGGCACAACTTCACAACCTTGACTTATGGTACAACAACGTCATTTTTTTTATATATAGCGATGTTGGTGAAGGAAACATGGCAATACTTTCTCCACCATTAGAATTCCCCACAACATGTGCATACAACTCGAGATGTTGTCTACAAGTTTGGAAAAATAAGAGACCTAGGACAAACATTCCATTACCTTACAACAATTGAGCATTATTTGAAAAGTCCTTGACAAACAATCTTATACATTGGTAATCTCTCTTAAGCTGATGATTATGACTTTGACAATGGGGTTCGATGGGATACATGGGGCCACTTTACAAATCAAGCACAGCCGTGGATCTGGACATCAAACATTTGCTCATATTATCATCTTGTAAAGCTACTTTCTAATTGTAAAATATACATCTCAATAGATTTGGCTATGAAAAATCCCAAAATGTGTTGACAAGGAGAGAACACTCTAGCCTCTAGTCTTATGCATTCTCCTATGTACAACAACAATAATTAACACTACATGGAAGGAGAAAGTATGTGCACCATGATTTATCAAAGTTGATGACACATAGATAATCAAAATATATTGTTTAGCGATATTCATAATGTATACTGTGTTCCAAACTTTTGCAAACATTATTTGCATATGTTTTTTTGGTGTCTTAAGGAATATCCTAATGGTAGTGTCGTTTCAAAGAGAACACACATCTCAGTTTTATGGAGATGCTTGAAGGAAATACAAAATCATCTACTATGAATATGACATCTACACATCTATGTAATGACCTCCTATTTCACCAGGAAGAAACCATTTCTTGCCATGACGCTGCTGCTACCTGAACCATATCTACACTTATAGTTTTATACTAGCCTCCCCAAGACTAGACCTTTCTATTTTAATATTTTTTTACATATGTGTTACTAATAAATTTTGTATTGTAGTGGTGATATTACAAAGGTGGCAATATTTGTATAATCAAAAAAACTGAGGTCAACAACAATGCCGAAGTTGTTATTCAATCGTATTAGCATATGGATATGAAGAGCATCATCTTCACCACAAAAGATTTTTTTCTCATTAATGTAACTGTTGTACTGGAACTAGACCGAAAACAATAATGAACTTGATTTATCAACATATCTTTTCATTTAGAGTTTTTCGTTGCAGAAATTTATGAAAATGTATGGAGTTAATTTTAACAATAAAAATAATTTTCAAGCTGTGAAAATATTTATTTTGTTGTTTTCAAATTCAATTTTATTAGCTTTTTCTTTTAACCAAATTAAAAAATATACTATAATATCATATGAGCTTATTTACTTTTGTATTTTTTTTTTATATATTATTTTTTATTTTATTTTTCCTTTTTAGTTTAATTAGTTTCTTTTAACTAATTGTAACACTTTTAAGAAAACAAAATACAATCTTTTCTTTCTTTATCTAGTTTATATATATATTTTTATTTATAATGATATTTAAAAGAAAATAAAAAATTTCATTTCACCTTTGTTAGGTTGATGTAAATACTAACTAATTAGAGTTTTTCTTTTTTAAACATTTTCATACTAACTCATTTTTAAATTTTATTTTTATATTTCATATAAAAATAATAAAGCCAATAAACACATCAAATTTAATTATGCAATAAATATTTCAAATCTCTTAACTTTAAGATTTTTTTAAATACTAAACTAAATAGTTTAGTTTATTTAATTTGATTTTAAAGTTTTTTTTTCTTACCTTACTTATTCTAGTTTTGTTTAATCTACATTTCACTTACAAAAACAAAATACAAAAATAATACAAGTTGTAAAATACAATAAAAATCAAATATTACAAAATCTTTTAAAGATTCGTGCTTAGATTCTTAGCAATACGATCTAACGTGTTTTTTTTATGGGGCTTAAAACTCAAAGTAATAATCCTGCCTCTTCCCGCTTTGTCTCATGGGAGGTTGAGATGTTGGTGTTGAAACTTACTAGTTTTGACATCAACACATAATAGGGGATGGTGTGCATAATGTGCATAATTCATATAAATATATGAATTTTCCTTAACATTATGATTTAAGGAAGATATAATGCAAATCCTAACATAAGGACTGCAATTTTCACTCTAGTGTATGTTCAAACTTCATATACAACAACAGTCCACAACCACAATATTTCACTTGTGGAATCATTAATCTATCATCTATCACTATAAAACATTTCATAGTTGCATACGTGACAATACATATTAGTTCATGCATGTAACCCCAAACCAAAATACGTATTTCACCCTGCACCAAATTCTCCAGACACAACAACATATGTATAGGCTGCCTTTTTCCCTAATAGGGCATGCATTTTCCTCAATGCCTTGTTTTCATGAAATTTCATAAGGACAATGTGTATAATGTGCATAATTCATATAAAGATATAATTTTTCGCTAAAATTATGCTTTCAAGAAGTTATCATGCAAATTCTAACACAATGCTTTCATTTTTCACTCAAGGGCATGCATTTTACAACATGCCATGTTTTCAAGAAGAAAACACATAATTTCTTTTTTCGAGCTTGCATTTTCTTCTTAAGGAATGTCCATTTCATATTAAGGAATGAATTACTCAGTGTCATATATATATATACATCATCTCATCAGATAAAATTCACCATTGGCGTGCATTTCCCTTAATATGGCACACATTTTAAGAAGGCTAATTCAAATAATTTCCCCTCTTTGTCCTACAAGACAATTTTTGGTCTTTTTGTAGAGCAAGGGTTTTAAGTTTCCAATTTCTCAAACAAATGTATATACACATGTAAAACTTTTCTATAACCTTGTAGCTTGTAATATTTCCTATAATATTGACCTATTCATTCTACAAGACCATTTTTGGTATATATAGATTTACAACTTTTCTACAACCTTGTAGCTTATAATATTTCATATAATGTTGACCTATTCATTATTTATTTCATCAAAATGTCATGAATCTTTGTGCATAGAAAACATCATTTTTGGAATTCAAATGCACTTCTAATTGTTCAAACATGTTAAAACTATTGTAATCATCAAGTTACAACTTAAATATTAAATTATGGAGGCTTATCCAACTTTAGGCGTGCACTTTCTTATAACGAACTTTAAAAAATTGGCCCTTCAATTTTACAAGGCAATTGTTAGCCTTTATGCACATTAGGTAGGTGGTTGTCTGAAACTTTCAATATAAGATTATATGTAGGTGTAAAACAAAAAATCACATCTTATTTAAGTTGAACCACTAAATTTGGATCAACATTGAGACTAGGGTGTGCATTTTACTCTAATGCAGTTTTGACTTCAAATTTACATGCAATCCCAAATCTAGGTGCTTGAAAGCAACTCATAATGTTCTTAAACTTCACTTTAGATGACATTGGTAAATTTTCCATATATATAACTCCATATTATAACTTATAAAAAAAAATTGGAGCTACAAAGAAGCTTGGGTGTGCATTTTAATTTGGTCACTTAGTATAGTTGGGACCTTCCAAATTACAAGGAAAACTATTTTTAAACTTTCAATTGAAAAATTAACAACATGAATATGTCTAATATGATAAACTACACCCCCAAAAACTTTCACAAGTCAAATATAAGGTACAATAAAACCTTGGCTTACGTTTTACAAACATGTTGGGTATTTCTAGGGTTTTACTAGAAATCTCTTGCTTATTTTTGCACATCAGAGTCTTCATGAATGGAAATGAAAAACTAAGTATATATGATTATGAAAAATGACTTAACAAATCATTTACAATTTGAACCACTCAAATTGAATGAGTTTTGAGACTTGGGCGTGCATTTTAGTGTAGTTTAACATGCATTTTGCACAAAGGGAAATTTTACACCAATGCAAAATTTGCCCTCTTTGTCCTAGAAGAAAATTTTTGGTATTTTTGCATAGCAAAGGATTTTAAGTTTCAAATTGCACAAACAAAGGTATAGAAATATGTAATACTTTTCTACAACCTTGTAACTTGTAATATTGACCTCTTTATTCTATAAAACAATTATTTTTCCTTTTTCACAACAAAGGGTTTTATTTCTCTAAATGCACAAAGAAATATATATGAAGATGTAAAAAGATAAATTACATACTCTAGACCAACTTGAATCAATCAATTTGGAGGTGAACAGACTCTATATTTTCTATGATATATTCTCTCTAAAGTATTTTTTTTATATGGGCTAATTATGTTTTGTTAAGTTTGATGCCTCTTTCTATGTATAATTGGTTGGTTAGAAGTCACTAACCTTGATTTCTCTCATAACCCACCATCCTCTGATTCATCAAAAAGTCATGAATCTTTGTGAACATAAATCACTACAAGGAGAACACCTTCTAGCGAAGGTTTTTAGTGTCACAAAATTTGGAAAATTTTTCAAAAAGACCTCTGCTACAACTTCCTCTATTGGTTGCGAAGGTTTTAACAGATGTTCCATATAACTAATTTTTTTCGGGCAAACAAAGGTTGTAGTAGAGGTATTTTTTTTGGTGCCTTTATTGTCAAAACGCACCAGTCTGCACACATAAATAAGAAGCGTCAGTGCACACATATAAATGAGAAGCATCGATGCACACACATAAATGAAAAGCATTGGTGTTTTTTGTGTTTATGCATGAACTTGTGCGTATTGTAAGCATGCGAATCAAAATATTTTGAAATGATATAAATAAAATTGCGCATTTTGTCGTTTAAAGCAATGTTGCTTTCTCACAATTTTTAGCACCAATGCGTATAACTTATATAAACTTACTATTTAGTGAGTTCAAAAGAATGGAGTGCAATGATATGTATATATTTTAATTAATTGTTTTTTTTTACAAAATTTCAATTAATCATCTCAAAATAAAACATTTATTATAATAATATTGTTTTTTATATTTTTGTTATTGTGTTTTGATATAATGATTTCATTAATGTGTTATCCAACATATTACACCTCTATTATTTCTAACAATGCAAATCATCCATATATTAATTAATCCACAACACAACATTTGACAATGTAATAAAATAAACAACCCATTTTATTATATATGAATAAGTGACCCATCGTTATACAAAATGGGACAATGTAAAGGTCCACAATAATAAAAATGCAACCAATATGTAATTGTTACAGTCATTGGTAACATGTCCTCATGCATTTGGAACAATATTTCAAGTATATTGAACAAAATCCCTAATTTTCACACAAAAATATTCCAAAACATACAACTTGCAATAACATTCAATTATATTTATTGTCATTCGACATCACTTGAACTACTATCATCACTCGAGTTGTGTGAATGCATCATTTTTTCATCACCTGTAGACGATATTGTACTTTGGTTATTTAACCTAATGTTTTCTTGATCAAATTATTTTTGATGTTCAGCCTCTTTATGTTCCATCTACAAACATAGAAATAAAGTGTAATAAGTATATTTACATTTATATACATACTAGAATATACATGAATGTGTAAATAAAAAAGTGTACCATAGCAGCGACTGTTTCATAAAAAATACACATTCTTTTGAAGCCATGCTTCATGCCATCTCTCAAAATCTCTTTTGTTGGATGCACTCCATACTTTGTTTCTTGTATGTTTAACACACCATGACAAAGACAGTCGATAAAATTAATATAAAGGTTTCTTGGTGTTCCATTGATTATAAAACAAGGGAAGTTAAACAACATAGCTACTTAGAAATTGTTGAATTAAACCTTGATACTTCAACATATACTTACAACCCATACTTAACCCAATGTCCATCAATTCTTTAGTTGGCTCTTCTTTGTATGTTAGCACCTATTAGAAGACATCCATGGATGAGTGTAAATTAATTATTTAAATACAAATATCATAACAAAGATGAAGTTTTAAGTAAGATTGAAAAAACAAGTACTCACAAATTTTGTGATCAACCCTTTTATTCCTCGTTGTCCTGTCTTATGTGTTGAATGGGTTTCATTTTTTTATTTATTTTTCTACAACAAAACAATTGAAAATTATTATTTCATGCAATAATTAAACTCGATGTACATAAAAGAATAAATGAATGATTACATAATCACACTATAATTGTTGGGATGGATCCTCGTGCAATGCAATTATGTTCATTTCTTTTAGCATCTCCTTGTACAATTTTTTGGACATCCCCACCAATATGTATTGGTTTTTCTCTCATTTGTTCCTTGGAATTTCCATGACATGCCTTAACCAACACACATCATTAATTTAAACCTACAAATAATTCAAAGATATTAATTTGTTTTATACAACTTAGATAACTTTCCTGGTTCTCTTGTTGGGATGAGCTACCATTGCACTCGCTACAATAAGTTGTTTTCCTTGAACTTCTATTAACTATATTCTATCAAAATAAGATAAGAATCATCAGATATAAAAACTATGAATTTGTTTTAAAAAATAATATTAATAGAAGCATTGATGCTCTATAAATTAATAAAAGCATTGGTGATCTATTAATTAATAGAAACATCGTTTCTCTATTAATTAATAGAAGCATTGGTGCTCTATTAATTAATAGAAGCATTGATGCCTCATTACTGTTTATTGCGCACTTTCGAACATGTGAACAAAGTTATTTTTATTTTAAACTCCACGGTGTTGTTGATAAGAACATGAGAATTGGTGTGCTTTTTTATTGGGAAGAGCACAGATGCACTTTGTTATTGGGGAGCACCGCAATGTATTTTAGTTCTTATAAAATTAAAAAAAAAAAAAAAACAATATTTTAGTATTTTATAATAATAGTGGTTATCGGAAGCACCGGAGCATTATGTTTTGGAGAACATGTGCTCACGGTCGACTTAGGATCACCGATTCACATGGTCGACTTAGGAGAACTGATGTTGTTGACATGAAAATGTGCACCGATGCGCTATTCTTGTACATTGTGCATTGCAAATTGTGGAAGCGATTTTTTAAAAGAAAACTCATAGCAATAGGGTTTGGGATCCAATTCAATGAGTGATCCCATTGAAAAAAATACCAAATGCCCCATATACAAGTAAAGAAACCCTATACAAAATTATTTCTTAAAAAAAAATTATATTTGTGAGATATAGAGAGGAAAAATAAGAGAAACAATTAGGAAGCTAGGGCTTCCAATACTGAATGTAACTATGAAACCCTTTTATTTTTTTTTATAATGCACTGGAATCTATTTGAATCAAATAGGGGAAATCTTGAGATGATGAATAGAATAAAATCAAATACCTGAAATTTCTTCTCTGCAAATTTGTCTCTTCAAAACAATCTACCCACTCCAAAGAATTTGTTTGTAAATCTCTCTTGCACAAGACTTCCCTCTAAATTTTGGAAATAATGAAAAAATGACTAGGGTTTTCATTTATAAACACATACATTTTGAAAATATAAAATTCCCACTCATTTTGTCGTTGTATATTTTGGCAAATTATTTCAAATTGGTAATATTTTTTATTTTACCCTTTAATAGTGCGCCTAATAGTAAAATGCACTGGTGCATTTATTTTACCAGACGCACCAGGGCTATATTTTATAAGTGCACCATGGAAAGTTTATGGTTTTTGAATTAATTTCTTTTGTTTAAAATAAAATTTTCCAGTGCATTTGTTATATGAGCTTCAATACGCTTTGTTATTGGGGGAGGATCGATGTGTTATCTGGAAGCACTGGTGCACTTTTTTATTTTGGGAGCACCCATGCACTTTGTTATTGTGGGAGAATTGGGATAATTTGTTATTGAGGACCACCACAATGCATTTTATTTCTTATAAAATTAAAAACAATATTTTATTATTTTATATTAATAGTGGTTATCGAAATCACCAAGGTGTTATGTTTTGGAGCACTGGTGCTCTGATCAGGGGATCAAATTTTGCTCAAAAAGTCAAAGTGCTTGGAATCTCTTCAAATCGAACGAGAGTGTAGGCCTCGTAGTTGCGAACCCAACGCAACTTGTTTCGTTTCAAACGGACGTCGGGAGTGAGAGATATCGCGTTTTGTTCAAATCGTCAAACAGGGAAAATGAAGACGCTGATTGTGCAGTCCGTACAGGCTGATGTGGCAGGGTCGTACGATGACGTGGAAGAGATCGTATGATCGTACGCTGATGTGGCATGTGATTATGTGGCAGTTTTTTATTGGCAGATATGGTCAAATTAGGCTGTGACACGTGGCATCATTTTTGGTCAATGGTATGGTGCCACGTGGCCCAGTCATGGGCTGCCACGTGGCACCCCGATATTGGCTATTGGTTGTTGTTTAAAATTGTATGGGGTCCATGGGGGTCAAACCCCAGACCTCCCCTTTGGCTTCGTGCTTTGGTAGAGTGTGGGCTACCACTAGCCCAAACGTTGTTACTTATAAACAATATGTATTGCAAATTATTTGAATTTGTTTTATGCTATGGTCGGCGTGGGGGTCCGGGCTGGGGCTTAGCCCCATCCCCCGATCACACTCACCTTACATATGACCATACCCTCCGGTAAATGGCGCATGGGGTTTTTAAATGTGTAGCCCGTGGTCTTTTTTGTTACACCATGTGACCACTTACCATACGGTGGGCGTGTGGGGGAGTTGGAAAACGGTTAGCCCTTTTTATATTTGCGCGAGGTCGTATGGACGACCCATGTGCCAGAGAGCTAGGCGGTTAGGGCCTGGCATGCCCATAACCGTCCTTCAGTTCGCACCATTTACACGGTTGCGTTCGGTGCCGGGTTTTTATGCTTTAAATAGCGTGTGTGCTAGGTTGCATGAACAAGGGTGCAATTTGTAGATGCAGAGACAACAAGCTTGAAGAGGAGACTTCAAGGAAGCCTATCTTCTTCGTTTTTTGGCCAAACGAGGTGCCGAAAAAGCCCAGCTAGGGGTTTTTGGACGTTCTGAAGCCATTGGAGCAGTCTATTTGACAGTTTGAGCATTGTAAAGCACATTTTTTAGCACTTTGAGCAAATAATACAAATGATCCATTGGAAGTTGGACCAGGAGATGTAGCCCAAGAGAGGGGTGAACTCCTTTATCATTTGTTGTGTTATGTGTTTTATGTTCATTGATTATGTTGTTGTTTATATGCATCTTGAATGAGTAATCCTATTAATGATGTGTTGCAAAGTTGATCCATTTGCTTTTAATACATAAACTTTACTTGCAAATATTTTCAAGATTACAAGTCTTCTTCATTTTTAGATCATGCTCTTTGTTATTAGGGAGAGCACCGATGGGCTTTGTTATTGGGGGAGCACCAATGCGATTTTCTATTGGGGGAGAACCGATGCGCTTTTCTATTGTGGGAGCACGTACATTTTTTTAGTATTTTATATTAATAGTGATTATCAATGCGCTTTGTTTGTTAAGCATCAGGGTGTTATGGTTTATAAGAGCATCGATGCGCACAGTTGACTCAGGAGAACCGGTGTGCATGGTCGACTTAGGTGCACCGGTGTTAAAATATCTTGAAAAACATCCGCTCGATTGCCTCCGCTAAACACCTCCATTGTAAACGTATAAGGGATAAATTTTTCGAGGGGGGGGGGGTCTATAAAAACCTTCACTAGAAGGTGTTCTCCTTGTAGTGAATCATCCTTATTGGAGTGTAAATGCACTCCTAATTGTAAAAACATGTTAAAAATATTTTAATCATCAATTTACAACTTAAATATTAAATTATAGAGGATTATCCAACTTTGGGCATGCACTTTCCTTTAGCTAACTTTAACAAATTGGCCCTTCGGTTTTACAAGACAATTTTTAGCCTTTATGCATATTAGGTAGTTTTTTGTTTGAAACTACCAATATAAGGCTATGTGAAGGTGTAAATTCATAAAATACACCTTCTTCAAGTTGAACCACTCAATTTGGGTCAAAATTGAGACTAGTGAGTGCATTTTAATCTTAGGCATTTTTTACTTCATATTTACATGAAATCCCAAATCTAGGTGTCTAAAATCAACCTTTCTTATTCTCAAATTTCACTT
>JASDQU010100664.1:77316-99413 GCA_032191745.1 Picea mariana
AATTTAGGTGCTACAGGGAAGCTTGGGCATGCATTTTAATTTTGTCACTTAGTATAGGTTTGACCTTCCAATTTACAAGGCAAACTTTGTCTCTTTTGCACAACAACCATTTTTAAAATTGCAATTGAAAAATAAACAACATGAATAGGTATAATATGATAAACCACACCTCAAACAACTTTCACAAATCAAATCTAAGGTACAATACAACTGATCCAAAAAGGATCCAGAGAAGACTAAGGCCAACTCAGAATTCACAAAAGAACCTCAGGGAGCTTAGAATGGCCTTAACAGATAGAGAAAGGGAAAAAATGAAAAGTCCTCAAAAATCAGTGAAATTGACATCAACGTGAAGAGCACATCGCAAGATTTTCAACGGCGTAAATGACTCATCAAATAGAGTTACAAATCAAAAGATATTCACGGTCAAAGGTTTGGTCAACCTAGTTGAGTTAGCAGGGATGAGTCAACATCTGTACTGCTGACGTCAACATCAATACAGATGACATGAGTGTCTGTACATTGTACGTGGCACACGTAGAGTGTGACACATGTCATGCTGAAGTCAGCATGGTGACATGGCAGCACCAGAGGCTGCCACATGTCACTCATTTTAGGCATTTTTGGGTCAATTCGTGGACCAATGAGGAAGTGCCACGTGGCAGTCCGCACAACCACTTGGTAGACCGTATGATGATGTGGCAGGGTGATGTGGCAGGTGATTGTGTAAGTGGATGGTGTGGGCCAATGGTTGGCTACCACATGGCCTAGTCATGGGCTGCCACATGGCAGTTGGAAAATGCCCAATGAGGGCCTAAAACCAAATTTTCAAAATTAGAAAAGGGGCTCGTCAAATCTGGCGGCTAAACTACAACTCCGACAAATCTAAACAATGCTCCAAACTTGGCGACGGTTCCAACCCACACACACACACACACATATATATATTGTTCTAACAATAAACCCAAAAGGGGAGGCCCGCGGACTTGACCCCGAGACCTCCCCCTATCCAACGCCTTACAATAGCATCCACCAATAGTTGGGCTAACAAACTCCGTTGGTTAGTCCGCCCAATGTTTCACTTAAATGATGAGTCTTTCCATGTATGAAAGGAGGGTGCTCGACGGTATGACCAGGCATGATTTTCGAGACGCAGTATAGAGAATTAATTGCAGAGAGCGGGCATGGAAACCGAGACGAGATTTCTCAAGGGACTAGGAGTGCCAGAGTCATATTGAGGCATGAAGACAATCATTTTTGGGTAATTCGACACCACAAATTCAATGGTGTTGTCTATTTTCTGATCTGAGAAAATCTTCTACATCTTAATTCCAGAATGAGGTATACTTATGTATTTTGACAAATTCTTTTGCTAAGTTAATAAAAAGGCCTACCCATTTGAGAGCAGGACCCGGAGACATACTCCGCCAGGGACGAACTCCGTTATAAATTTTTTTTGTTCAGATTTGATGCTTATGTCTCTTCATTATTGAGCTTTTCCTTCTTTATGGTGCACTTCAATTTATGCTCATTTAATACAATTCTTTATAAGTCACTTCGATGAAAATATCCCAGATCATGTTGGTATCAGAGCAGTCATATTTGACTTGAATTGTTGAGTGTGAATACTTACTAGGGCCAAGCATAATCAGGGTGAAGGAACTTTTAAGACTTTCAATCCCGAAGTTGGCCATGCATCCCGAAGGAAGAAAATGGTAGAAGAGGAAAAGCATGATGAACATAAGAAAAACTTCCATATGGTCTTTTATCGCATGTCATAAATGGTCGAGCGAATGTATGGAGACTACGAGAAGAGGATGAAGAAGAAAGGGAAGAAAAAGAAAGCACAAGCTGATGATAATGCTTTAGTAAATCAAGTTCTAGCTCTTCTTCCTCTGAGCATTCTCATCATTCTCATCATTCTATCCATAGAGCTTCTTTTAAAAAACCATTATTAAATATTGATGTAAAATTTGATTTACCTATGTTTAATGGAGATGTTAATCCTGAAAAGCTAGATAATTGAATCTGACAGGTTGAAGCATATTGTCGTGTTCAACAGATTGATGAAGAGGAAGTTAAAGTGAAATTGGATTCTCTTCGGTTGGAAGGCACCGCTCTCGTATGGTCGGAGAGCAAACTTCAGGACAAAAGTAAGTGTGGTAATCTTCTTTCCTCATGGTCGGAATTTAAATCAGAAATAAGGAAACAATTTTATCCATTGGTTTATTTACATAAAGAAATGATGGAATGGAAAACTTTAAGACAAAGTAAAGTTCAAACTGTACAAATTTTAAGAAACCTTCCAATCTCCCACATAAGCAGTTTAAGAAGTTTAAAGGGAATGAAAAAAAGACTGCCACTGTAAAGAGAGAATAAGGAAAACCATCTTGCACTCATTGCAAGAAAAGTGGTCACGATGATGAACACTATTGGAAACTACATCCAAAGAAGAGACCGAAATAGTTCAGTGGAAAGGGGACGACAAAGACCATTGCTATAGTGCAACAAGATCTTGGTTCTAATTCAGGAGACGAAGGAAAGATCACAGTGGTTGGAGTACAAGGTAAATATTCCCTTCATGCTATTTCAAATTCCAATAATGAGTCTCATGATGATGAACGAAAGAGGAATGAATTATTTCATATAAGATTTATATCTAAAGACACTAGGATAGATACATTATTTGATCTAGGTTCCCAAGTAAATTTGATATCTAAAAAATTGTCAAAATGATGGGTCTTGAAACTAAACCACATCTAAAGCCTTATCCTCTTGCTTGGGTATGTGATAAAGAAAAACTTAATGTCACCAAATAATGTAGGGTCAGATTTTTTATTGCTTCAAAGTTGATTTATGAAGTGGATTTGGATGTTGTATCACTTGATATATGTGGCATAGTGTTGGGGAGTCCTTATCTTTATGATAGAAAAACAATCTTCTTTCATCATGAGAACAAATATCACCTTACTAAAGGGGGAGTGGAATATATTGTTAGAGCCCACAACATGAGGGTAAATACACCACTTGTTAGTGTAGGACAAATGAAGAGACTCATAAACACTAATAAGAGATATGTACTCATGGTCGTAAGGGAGAAAGATGTCGGAACATCCAAAACTTTCCAAGGATGTGATCCTTTTCATAAGAAAGAATTAATTGATATTTTTTCTAAGTATGACGATATTTTTCAGGAATTAGATGGATTACCTCCTAAGAGGGAAATCCAACACGAAATACATCTTCAACAAGATTCTCCTCTTCCTAATGTGGGCATGTACATGATGTCAATTGTAGAGATGACAAAGATCAAGAAGCAGGTACAAGTCTTATTAGATCAAGGGGTCATCAGGCCCAAGTCATCTCCTTGTGCTTCTCTGATCGTGATGGTGCCAAATAAAGATGGCACATGACGAATGTGTGTACATTATTGGGCCTTAAATAAAATCACGACGAAAAATCGATACAGTCTTCCTTGTATAGATGATTTACTTGATCAATTAAAGAATGATGTTTATTTCACTAAGTTGGATTTGTGCAGTGGATACCATCAGATCATGGTTGTAGAACAGGATGCATGGAAGACTGCCTTTAAAACCAAACAGGGATTGTTTGAGTGGTTATATATGTCGTTTGGGATTTGTAATGCTCCGATGACTTTCATGCGTGTGATGAATTATGTTTTCAGGCCATTTCTAGATGATTTTGTGATTGTATATTTAGATGACATTCTTATATTTAGCGGGACTTGGGATAAGCATGTAAGGCATGTAAAGAAAGTATTGGATACTTTGCAAAGGAAAAATTTGTATGTAAAATTTGCCAAGTGTGAATTTGGTAAGACTGCACTTGTGTACTTAGGTCATACTATAGGAGGAGGACAATTGAAAATTGATCCTTCCAAGATTGATGTAATTATAATTTGGCCTGAGCCCAAAAGTGTAACTGAAATACATAGCTTCTTAGGTGCAGTCCAGTATTAGAGGAGATTCATTTCAAACTTCTTCTTTATAGCAGCTCCTTTGCATGCCTTAACCAATGTGAAGAACACTTTTTAGTGGGGAGGAAACAAAAAAAAATATTTCGACATTTTGAAACAAAAGATTAGTATCGCACCAGTATTAGCACTGCCAAATATTCAACAGACCTTCGGGAAGACAGATGCCAACGGATATGCCATGGGTGTATTATTGATGCAATATCATAATCCTATCTGTTACCACTCTGAAACTTTTAACCAAGTTGTTGTTAACCATCCTACATATGATAAAGAGTTGTATGCATTAGTTCAAAGCGTAAAGAAATGGAAGCACTATTTGTTAGGGAAGGAAACAATCATACATATAGATCATCAACCCTTACAGTATCTCCAAGCACAAACCAATCTGCAACAATCTCAACATTAAAGATGTATGGGTTTCCTACAACAATTTCATTTGGTAATCAAGTATAAAAAGGGTACGAATAACAAGGTAGTTGATATGCTTTCTAGACCTCTTATTGTTGCTTCTATTATTTTGAAGAATGTTTCTTTATCTCATGATAGCTATGTGGAACAATATGCCATTGATGAAGATTTTAAAGAAGTATATGAGAAGCTAACCCATGGTGCACATGTAGAGAACTATTGTCTGTAGGGAAAATTACGCTACCATCTTGGAAATCTATGTATTCCTACAAGTGAATGAGTCCATGTAATACAAGAAGCTCACACTTCTCTTGTGTCTGGGAATTTTGGGGTAGGAAAAACTACAATTCATCTGCAGAGGTTTTGTTACTGGCCTCAGATGAAAGAAATTGTAACTAAATATGTAAAGGCGTGTGTGATGTGTTCTACTTGTAAGCCCACTAATAGAAAACTGGGGCTATACTCACCACTTCCTGTTCCATCCCATCCATGGGAAAGTATCTCCATGCATTTTGTAGGGGGTTTACCAATGTCGAAAAGGGATCATGACTATTTGTATGTTGTAGTGGATAGGTTCAACAAGATGTGTATCTTAATGCCATGTAAAAAGAAGATCACAGATGAGCATACTGCTAATCTCTTCTTTCAGTATGTTTGGGTTCACTTTGGGTTAACCACATCCATTATCTATGATCGAGATACTTGATTCCTTGGGTATTTTTGGACAAGTTTGTGGAGAATTATGGACACCAAGTTGAAGAGGAGCACTGCTTTCCATCCACAGACCGACGAACAAACAAAGGTTGTTAACAGAACAGTGGTATGTTTTCTTCGAGGCTACTGCAACAAGCATCCCAAGTTATGGGATGAACAAATACCCTATGTACAACATGCTTACAACCAAGCCTTACATTCCTCCACTCAGTGTTCTCCTTTTGAGACATGTTTTGGATATTTACCTAAATTTCCTTTGGAATTGATGTATGAGAGAGATGTCAATTCACATGAAGAAATAAATGAAGACAGAGCCCGCAAGTTCATCCAGAGGATCCAACAGGTACACCAAACAATCAGGGAACAGTTGGAGAAAAGTCAAGCACAATATAAAGCTTGGCATGACAAACACAAGGTTGATCATCAGTTCTAGGTTGGAGACCAGGTATGGCTTCACATCAGCAAGGACATATTGAAAGGTTAAGGCAATAAACACAAGCCCATCCATTTTGGACCCTTCACTATTTTGGAGAAAAGTGGTACCAATGCTTTTCATCTAGATCTTCCACCTTATATGTAGATCTACTCAGTTGTAAATGTGGAGAACTTGAAACTTTTTGAGCCTCCCATGATCATGGATCAAAGTGAGGAAGTTTCAATACCTTTAGTTGATGAGCTTTCTCCTAAGTAATTGGATGAGTTAAAGGAAGATATCATCCTAGATAGAAGTACTAAGACTTCATGCAGGGGTGATGTTGATTATATTCGAGTAGGATTAAAGGTCACACTTCCAAGCAAGGAAAAGTGGATTGAGAAGGACAAGGTGAGGGAACTCTTCCCTCACTTATCTATTTATTGATGAAATATTTTAGTGGTCCAAAAAGCTACCATTCTAAAGGCGTGATCCAAAAAGGATTCAGAGAAGACTAAGGACAACTCAGAATTCACAGAAGCAACTTAGGAAGCTAATAATGGCCTCAACAGATAGAGAAAGGGAAACAATCCAAAGTCATAAAAACTTAGTGAAATTGGAATCATCACAAAGAGCACATCACAAGCTTTCCAATGGCGTAAACTGCTCGTCAAATAGAGTTACATATCAAAATATATTCACAATCAAAGTTTTGGTCAACCTAGTCCAGTCAGCAAGGATGATTCAGCATCCGTACTGCTGACGTCAACATCAATACGAATGAGATCAGTGTCTGTACAGTGTATGTGGTACACGTAGAGGGAAACACATGTCATTCTGATGTCAGCATGGTGTTGTGGCAGCACTAGAGGCTGCCACATGTCACTCATTTTCGACATTTTTCAGGTCAATCCATGGACCAATGAGGAAGTGCCACGTGGCAGTCTGTACAACCACGTGACAGACCATATGATGACATGGCAGGGTGACATGGAAGGTGACTGTACAAGTGGATGGAGTGGGCCAATGGTTGGATGCCACGTTGCCCATTCATGGGATTCCACATGGCCTAGTCATGGGATGCCATGTGAAAGTGGGAAAAGGCCCAATGAGGGCCCGAAACCAAATTTTCAGAAATAAAAAAGGGGCCCGCCAAATATGGCGGAGTCCCGCCAAATCTGATGGCCAAACTACAACTCTAAAAAATCTAAACAATCCACCAAACTTGGCGACAGTTCCAATCCATATA
This sequence comes from Picea mariana, assembly GCA_032191745.1. Classification (NCBI taxonomy): domain Eukaryota; kingdom Viridiplantae; phylum Streptophyta; class Pinopsida; order Pinales; family Pinaceae; genus Picea; species Picea mariana. Next base: position 84,100 of record JASDQU010100664.1, read on the forward strand.
TATATTGTTATAACAATAAACCCAAAAGGGGAGGCCTGCAGGCTCGACCCCGGGACCTCCCCCTATCCAACACCTTACAATAGCATCCGCCAACCGTTGGGCCAATGGACTTCGTTGGTTAGTCCACCCAATGTTTCACTTAAATTCTAAGTCTTCCCATGGACGAAAGGAGGGCACTCGACAGTACAACCAAGAACGATTTTCGAGACACAATACGGAGAATTAATTGCAGGGAGTAGGCACAAAAACCAAGACAGGATTTCTCAAGGGCCTAGGCATGCCAAAGTCAAATTGAGGCGTAGAGACAGTCATTTTTGGGTAATTTGATGCCACAAATTCAATGGTGTTGTCTATTTTCTGATCTGAGCAAAGCTTCCTCAACTTAATTCCAGAATGAGGTATACTTATGTATTTTTCTAAATTCTTTTGCTGAGTTAATAAAAAGGCCTACCCATTTGAGAGTAGGACCCGAAGATGTAGTCCACCAGAGCCGAACTCCGTTATCAAGTTTTTGTGTTTAGATTTGATGCTTATGTCTCTTCATTATTGAGATTTTCCTTCTTTATGGTGCACTTTATTTTATGCTCATTTTATACAATTATTTATAAGTCACTTCGATGAAAAGATCCTCGATCAACAACCTTGACTTACTTTTTACAAACAAGTTGTGAATTTCTAGGGTTTTACTAGGCATCTGTTGCCTATATTTGCACAACAAAGTCTCTTATGACTGCAAACGAAAAAATAAGTATATAGGATTATGGAAAATGACTTAAAAAACCATTTAACATTTTGAATTGAATAAGTTTTGAGACCTGGGGGTGCATTTTAGTGTAGCCTAGCATACATTTTGCACCAAGGAAAAATTTTCCCTCTACAAGACAATATTTGGTATTTTTCCATAACAAAGGGTTTTAAGTTTCCAATTGAACAAAAAAAGGTAAAGATAAATGTACAACTTTTCTAATGATCCCCACATACCTTCCTCTAGTTGTTTGCATCAAAAATTTTGGGTTCATTTTTGTGCATGAGCTCAAACTAAGTTGTGTGCGCTCATTCCATAGTTTTGTGCATTCCTACGGAAATGTGCAAGAAATGATATATAGTGCACACCAAACCACATTTTTTCAGTTGTGTGTGAAACTTAAATACTACCAAGTATGCGTCGATCTGAATTTTGTCAGTTGCGCTGAAAAACAAGAAGATGCCCACCATAATGAATCATTGGGAAATATTCTTGAATGATTAATGCCAACAACATACAAAGACGTGGGACGACCAGAGGACGAGTTGACCAGGAATTTAATATTTTCCTTGATGAAAAAAGTCTATGTGGAGTGATGACAGACATTAGAAGCATGTGAGGCAGTTTTATCAGACAAAAGAGTGGAGCAGAGCAGAAAGAGATAGTGCTCCCCAACATAGAAAGCTATAAAAGGAACCTCTAACATCAGAAATAGAAGTTAGTTGTTTTAGTGAGTTTAGTGAGCTGGCTAGTGTGGATAGTGAGATATTGAGAACAATGAGCCTTCAGTCTTGATCTAACTCTGATCTTGTTGTATTATTTCAATGCTTTGAATATAGTTTCATGTATATTATATGTTTGAGTTTTGAGCAAGGGCGCATCACACATATGTTGTAATTATGAGGTTCTATATGAAAAGATATGAAGTTCTATGGATATCATATGTATTTATCCTGCACAATGTATATCTTTGATGTGATGGAATGATTCCAATAATAAAGATATGATAGATCTGATCCATTATGTGTCTGTGATGTATGAGTTTAATATGTGTGTGTATTGTTTTAATTCTTAATCCTAATAGTTTATCAGGCATGAGCTACATGGATTCCAATCAAAGTGATTGTTCATGTGTTTAAGCCTTCATCCCTGTCACAAGACCTTATGGTCTTTGTGATTCTCTCTACATCTCGGGTAAGACCTTCCTTGGCCTTGGTCGAGGATTGATATGTCAGTGCTTTGGGGCTTTTGTTTGACAACTCTAGATGAACCCTGTGTCTAAAACTCCCTAACGTTAAGAAGGATGGGTTGTGTGCAAGCATGGACCAAAATTTCCCAACAAATGGTTCTATTTCCAGGATGTGAAGTCTTGTCGAGATCGATGAAAGAAGAAAAAAATGAGCTTGCATCCCTCTAAAGAGGAGATTCAATATTGGATAGAAGAGAAAGAAGATGAGTTTTCCCTATGAGAGAATCAAGGATTGAAGGTGAATGTGAAGCAACGGAAATGAAAATATATTTACTTGGATATGCATGATATTTTCTTTATGGAATTTCCTTGTATGTTTCATGAACGGCTAAAGAGGAAATATGCTACCAATTCTCTGGTGTGGCCATTGGAGCCAGTGGTTTGGGATCAAAGCCAAGATTGAAGAATTGAAAGCATTGGACAATTAGTGGACTTGGGCTATTGATTTTTGGTTTGCTCAAGTAAAATAAGGATACATTATTGAATTCACCATGGAATAAACTGATTCTTTCAATGAGGCAGAAATAAAGTTTGCAGAAGAATCAAGCAGGTAGATGCTGGAAGAAATTCCGCTTTGGATAAAAATGTTGTTCATGGAGAAGGGGTTGTTGCGCATGGAGCCCGATCGAATGGTTGAGTAAACACCCCTAGCATGTGGGGGGGTTCTACAAAGATGGGGGAAATTCGTAAAAGAGAGAGTTTGGGCCCGATGAGGAGGACCCATATATTGTTAAGATGAGGTGAGGTATGGAATGGACCTAGAAGGGCAGAAGAGAAAAACAAACGAGGGGTACTCAAGAAGATTTGAGATAAGATGAAACAAGGAAGAGAAAGGTGGAAAATAATTAGCCACGGGCGTACTATGAGGGGTCGGGTCCAAGATGAAGAGAAAATAAATGACATCACGTGGTATTGCATGAGTGTATGTTGTGCTAACGTGGAGCACAAATGAGGATAGGTCTGCAAAGAGGCATGGAATAGAGGAGATTATGTCCATTAGGGATACGAGTAGTGATACTAGTATGGACCTAGATGACGAATTCCACACCCCTTTGTTGTTGCGGAGTGCCACAACCTTAGAAGAATATGAAGTGCAAAGCAATGGTGCACTGGAAAGAAGAGAGTATGGCACAAAGAGTAGTAGTGTGATGTTTGTCAAGAGTAATTGTGTGCAATGTGGCAGTGCACAGATTGGGATGGGAGATGTAGCGATAAATTGTGGTGTGCAGATTGACCCAGAGGAAGGAGCGCACATTTGTGTTGCATAGATTATCCTAGAAGAAGGAGTGAATATTTGTGGTGCGTAGTCATGACATGAAGGTAGAGCACAAAGTGTTGGTGTGCCAAAATAAAAGGAAGAAGGAGGATCCCCTAGTTGTCGGGGATAAGAATTGATAACAGTAGATGGTCTTGTGCAGATACAAGTCGAAAAATCTCTGAGTCACATCACAAGAATTTTTTGAAGAATATGGACTTACCCCCTTTTGTACCACCCTCCTTGTGCATTTTCAATAAATATGAAACACAACACATAGTGAAGAAATTGAAGTAGAAGAAAGAGAAGAAGAAGAGAGAAGTGACGAGAGGAGTGAAGAAGAAGGTGAAGTCAATAAGACTTTATCCCAAGTGATTGTAGTGTAGAAAATTCCAGCCAATAACAGTCAGGTAAGAGGAACTAGCTTAAGTACGAAGATGGTGAATTAAGACAGTACATTGAGGTTTCCCGTGTTCCATGGAATGGGTAAAGAATATGCAGAGAAAGACTGGTTTACCTGTGAGGCAAGTCAGTATGTAAAGAGAATTATAGACGAGGCAACTAAAATCATGCAACTAGAGACCACATTCATGGATAGAGCCCTGACTTGGTACATGAAATACAAGGTTAGTGCACCAACGAGATAGGGAAGGTCCTTGGATATGATTAAGAATGATCTACTTAGGGAGTTTTAGAAGCCTAAGTCATAATCCCAATGCATTATAAAAATCAAGGAGATCAAACAAAAAGAAGGAGAACCCATCTGGGACTATGACCAATGGCTTAAAATCTTGTTGGATAGGCTGACGGTCCAAATCCAGGATGTCCAACAAAAAGAATGGTTCATTGCAGGGTTACTCCCCCATATCCGTGTCATTCTCACTCAACAAAAGGTGACAACTTAGGAAGAGGTAGTCTAAATATCAATGCACTTGGAAGCTACACCTAGAGGCACAGAGACATTGGTCGGGTTGGTGCAGGTTTAGTCTCAATTGACCAACCTAATGATACAGCTGCAAGATATGGCCAAGACTAAAGTCATGCACGATCATGTATGGTGTACTACATGCCATTCCTAGGGGCATCACCGAGACGAGTGCTCGGTCCTTCCAAATTATGTGGCGACAGGCACGCCAATTCCATTTATATCTGGATAGTTAGAATGGTGCGAGATATGGAGATAGTGGAGCCATGTGCCACCTCGCTACCTCACATTGAAGAACCAGATGATGACTCACACTCCATTATGCGAGTTCTGTAAATTCATCGGCCATGATGTCAATAGTTTCTGCTCCCTCCACTTTAATGCAAGATAACACCCATGATGAATTTCGTGTATAGGAGGAACATAAAGGTGGTGAGCGTGGTGGCGCAAAATGAGGTGGATACTAAGGAGGACCTTGAGGTGGATATGAGAACGGTCATGGCAGTAGATATGGAGAAGGAGGAGGTAGACCCCCCCATGTTTTAAATATGGTCAGATTGGTCATGTCTCATGATTTTACACCAAACCATGTGTACTCTGTGCATATTTTTATAGTCCTGAACATGTAACTGAGAATTGTCCTGAATTATTGAAGAAGTGGGAGGAAAAGAATACTAATTGTAACATGATGCATGCTTATCCACGAAAAAACAAGAAGAAGAACAAGGAAGCTACACCTGGAGGCGTAGAGACATCGGTCAAGTTGGTGCAGGTTGAGGCTCAATTGGCCAACCTAATGATACAGTTGCAAGATATGGAAAAGAATAAACTTGTGCAACAACACGTATGGTGTACTACATTCCATTCTGAGGGGCCTCACTAAGACGAGTGCCCGGTCCTTCCAAATTATGTGGCGACGGGCGCGCCAAGTCCATTTCTATCTGGATAGTTAGAATGGTTCGAGATATGCAGATAGTGGGGCCATGTGCCACCTCGCTACCCCACATTGCAGAACCAGATGATGAATCACACTCCATTCTACGAGTTCTATAAATTCATCGGCCATGATGTCAATAAATGCCACTCCCTCCAAGTTAATGTAAGATAACACCCACGATGCATTCCGGGTATAGGAGGAACATAAAGGTGGTAAGCACGGTGGCACAAACTGAGGTGGATACCAAGGAGGACCCCGAGGTGGAGATGAGCGTGATCATGGCCATAGATATGGAGAAGGAGGAGGTAGACCCCCCACATGTTTTAATTGCGGTGAGATTGGTCATGTCTGATGATTTTACACCAAACCATGTGTACTCTATGCATATTTTTATAGTCTTGAACATGTAACTGAGAATTGTCCTGAATTACTGAAGAAGTGGGAGGAAAAAAAGACTAACTATAACATGGTGCATGCTAATCCACTCAAAAAAAAGAAGAAGAATGAGGAGGCTAACGTTCGGGTAGTAACCTGCAGAGGATAAAAGACAGGGGTAGACTTCGAGCATGGTGAAATCTAGGGTCAAAAACTGGATGGAAAGATCAGAAAATCACCCCAACCCCCTCTAAAGTTTGATACTTCTCAACATAATCAATTTCTGCATGATGCACATAGAGAAATCAAAGAGGAAAGAGTGTGCAAGGAGCTGCAATGCATGACTCAAAGGTCTCTTGAAGAGGCATAGATCTGGGAAGAAGTACAGAGGGCGATGTAAAGGTCGATAGAAGAAGCTCAGATCCATGAAGAGGTGCAGTGGGAGACATAGAGGCCACTGGATGAAGCTCACATGCGTGAGGAATTGAAACACACAACACAAATATCTTTGGAGGAGGCTCACATGCGTGATGAAATACGGTGCGTGACACAAAGATCGATTAAATAAGCACACAGATAGACTACACTATGACGCGCTGAGAAAAAAACATAGAAAGAACAATGCCAGGAGGAGTTGCAATGCACAATGTACAAAGAAGCCTTGTGTGACCTAGGTCACATGGAAGAGGTTGAAGAGAAATCCAATACCTTCTTACACTGTTGTTTGCAATTTCTTAAAGATACATAAGCTCCAATTAAAATGACCCAAATGTTAGCTACTTTCATCAAAGAACAAGGAGAAGAGACCACCATATCAGATTCATTTCTAGAAATGGATGCATGTCAGGTCAACAAAAAAATGTGCATTGGTCGAGAATTTAATATGATTGTAGAGCTCAGTTGGGTACGACATGGATGAAGTCATGTTGGATCTAAGATCCGACATGAACATTTTGCACAAGAAATATTTGGAAGTGATGGGTAATCCTAAGTTGGTTTGGTCGCCCATCCAACTCCGATTGGTCAATCAATACAAGATCTACCCCATAGGTGTTGGACACATCGGTCACACTGAGATTTGGGGTGAATCAGTGTAGGGCTCTTTTTCAAACTTCCCTTCACAAAACTCCTTAGTTAGCAATCACCATTTACTCATTACTTATTGTTGTCATTTATAACCAATTAAATGTGAACATACATCAACAACATATACCAGCAACACATATCAATAATAAGTCATCACCACAAGGAACACAAAGAACACAAGATGTATGTACAATTTTATTTTTATTATGGACTGCAATCCTTGGGTTATTAGCAACAACTGAATAGAGTTACAACTCCACAAGAGCACCAACTCTACAATGCAATACTCAACTTACACAACTCAACACCAACTAAGAAGAGGAATCAATCCTCAAAAAATACCAATATGTCAACAGGTACGCGACATGTCAGTAGTGAAACACACGTATGTATGTGCCCTACCAGTAGTACAACTCACGTATGTACGCGACCTGTCTGTACTACAACTTGTGTATTCCTTCTAAACAATTAGGGTTTTCTCTTCATGAAAAACTCAGGTCCTCTATAGCCTTCAGTCGCATTCACTTATATCTATCATTGTCCAATCTGAAACATAACCAATAACAACACATCTATGCTCTCCAACAACTTACTTATGCTCCTCAACCATACAATATGAATGCTAGTCAATCATGTATAAACAACCAGTATACTATGACAATCATACCAGTACTGAAACATAAGAGTGTTTCTCACTCTATCAATCAATCAATAGATCAAACCACAACATCCATACCAATAATGCCTTAATCATTCACCATACAATAAGCAAGATTATCCATCAAGACAACTATGTAACCATACCAAAGTTTTTATGGCAGATCTGAGCCCATAGAATGCAGATCTAGGACTTGCTTCAAACTTCAAGAACATGGCATAAGATCACACTCAAGTCTTCATCGCTTCCACCAATTGTACACACTCTGTCCTCCTTCAACTTGCATGTGTACGTGCTCTGTCTCACTGCAACCCACGTATGTACACTCTCTGGCCCACTGCTGCTCACGTACTCCAATAGAAACTAGTGTTTCTGAACTTCTGAAATTTTCGTCGTCAAGATATCAGAATTACGAAAACTTTGATGCGTCCATGAGATCCTCCAGTCAATCTCTCTCTCATAATAGATATTTAATATATGCTCAAGATATATATTTCACAAGAGACCCTTGCCTCTTATTTATACTCTCCAAGTAGCTTCCTTAGAAGCATCTTCTAGGCCACTTTGTCCACATAGCCAATTTGTCCACATAGTCACCTATGTCCAACTTTGCCCAATTTTCCACTTGTCCATGTATCCAATAGCCACTTGACCACTTAACCCATTTTCCTCATTTTAGGGTTAACCTCCTTATAACCACTTTCCATAATTAGAAAGTTCTCCATTTACTTTATTATTTAAATAATCCTCCTTGACTTTGTCACTTCACTTTATTATTTAAATAATCCTCTTTGACTTTGTCACTTCACTTTATTATTTAAATAATCCTCTTCGACTTTATCACTTCACTTTATTATTTAAATAATCTTCTTTGACTTTGTCGCTTCACTTTATTAAATAATTTCTTCTTTTCAAGCACTTTGACTTCTTTGACCTTTTGGGGCTTCAAGCTAACATATGAGGGTCCTCCAACTTCATAAGGCCATAAATATCAAACCGTGAGGAGTTATGTGATGTTCCACATACCACCAGAAATGGCATGACAAGCACTACCCATCTAGGATAGTTTCACTGACAAATTCACTGATCTTCATCTCATTATTCCACAATTAAGTATGGGTTCTCTAACCATACTTATAGGATAACTCAGTCGCAAAGCGTCTTCCCGTGAGGGATTTCACCATAAGGGGACCACTTTGGAGTTCATCCATTTGTACTTCCTATCAACCATGATAAGACACTTAACTGCAAATCGTCTTCCCGTGAGGGCTTTCACCATAAGGGGACCACTTTGGAGTTCATTCATTTGTACTCCTTATCAAGACAATAATGAGTCATCATTACAACAATCAAACTATGCATCATATATCAATGAAACCACATTGATCCATCTTCATCTATGCATCATATATCAATGACAACTCATTGATCCATCTTCATATATGCATGAAATCATATGACTATGATTCCACTTGACATCAATCCATTCACATCAAGGAAAATACATATTACATCAGTATGCTATGACAATACATTTTTCCTTTGAAATCAATCCTTTGGCATACAAGACATTGTTCCTTTGACATCAATCAATCAATCCTTTGGCATACAAGACATTTTTCCTTTGACATCAATCAATCAATCCTTTGGCATCAATGACAACATGATCCAAAAATCTCTCCCTTTGGCATTGATGGCAATACCAACATTGATGTCAACACCAATCATTGATGGCAACATGTAGACACAACATTTCTCTACATCAATCTCAATCACATCAATGTGACTGTCTCTCCCCCTTTGACATCAATGTGACTGTCTCTCCCCCTTTGACATCAATGGAAAAGGGTCATTCTCTCCTTAGGGCTGCTCCCCCTGCTTGAGATCTCCTTGGGTTGCTCCCCCTGCCTGGATGCTTTGATATTCCTTTGAATAATCTCTCCCCTTTTAAACAAGGGATATCACTCAGATGTAATGCTGAAAACATACTGCTCATGCTCCCTCTATGACCATCGCTCCCCCTGGAACTATGCCTCTGTGATCTTTTCTATAAGTATAGAGATCATTTTCCAAGTATTCATATTTGCATCTAATGAATATATCCTCCTGGAATCATGGGAAGAAGAATGACTGCCCTTATGGGTATGTCTCCCCCTCTCTTCTCTGCAACATGAACAATATGCTACCACTGCAATATGCTTCTGCTGCAAATGCTACTTCTCAACAAGAACATAGATCGACCGCTCTTTCTATGATGATCCTTGGACCTGTCCATGCATCAAACTCGTGCCATAACATATATCATGAATCAAAAGATATGTCAACAATTAAATAGAGAATCATAAACAAAACATCAACCAAGTACATCCTGTGCCATATTGTGTGCCAACCATGCACAACACCCATGTACATCAACCATGTACATCAATACCATATAATATGCCATAAGATATCATCAATGGAGTGTATCAACCATATGCCTCTACCAACATGCCAATAATGTGCCACAAACAAGTGTCATATCACTCATGATATGCCTCCACTATGAACCAAGTGTCACAACCATGTATCTTAATCAATCAAGTGTCTCAACTATATCATCCCATATATCATGTACCAAAGTATATGCTAAACAAGTAATACCAACGGTGTACTTTAGCCAAGTACTATCATCCACAAACATATACCATCTATGAGTGTATCAACATGCACTAAACATGTATCCCACATGTGCCAAGTGTGCATCAACCATGCACCAAACCTCAACACAATGAAATACAATCAAAATGTGTTCCCATATATGTATGTCATATCAATCATAAACCATGTGCCAATCATATTGATAGTAGGTGCTTCTAAAAATGTACCAAGAGTGTACCAATCATGCATCAAATAGAGATCAAGCTATGACTCATCAATGATGTACAACATGACCACCTCATCAAATCACCAACTACATGTCCCAATATGTAGCCCATCCATATGCCAAATGCATGCACTAAGATATCCAACAAATATGCTTCCAATAATACATCATAAGATATATCAATGAAACTCAAATATATACCAGCCATGTACCCCAACAAATCAACCTCAACCTCCATTCACTACAACAAATACTAAGCATCCAATAATACATGTAATAGAAGTGTTCCTCATTAGATCAATGCTATCTCTAGCTAGCATCATCATGATATATATCATAACCAAAGTGCCATAACTTCATTGTCACAACCAACATTGTTCTTCAACATAAAAATGTCTCAATCCACATTCTAGGGTTAGTACCATGCACCCAAGATATTCTTTCAACACTCAACCATATGTCACCACCATACATACATCAATTATGTATGCTAACATGTAATCATGAAAACCTGCAACAAACAATGTCAGACCCTGCAACAAACCATGGCAGACCCTGCAAAACAGAGTTATACCATCATACCATGTTGCAACTCATATGCATAGCCTTTTTCCCAAGGCTCTTTTCCACATATACATGGCCTACTTCATAGACAAATCGTGTATGTATGTGACCTATTCATAGGTTATCTTGCGTATGTACGTGATTGTTACCATTGTAACCCACGTATGCTTCTGAAGATGACAAACTTGAGCTTCCCTTAAGGCTACCATTCTGTTCTGACTGTTCATTTTTCTTCACCCACTTCTAAAGATGTCCTAGATTCTCAGAACTTGAGCTCTGAGCTTCCATCTTTTCAAAAATTTCTTCCTTCCTAACTTCATTCCTTCTTCTAGTCATTCTATATGAAGTCCTCATCATGGACTTTCTTCTTGTGTTCCAACAATAATGGGATTTGTGGCCAAATACACTACAGCTGTAGCATCTCATGGTGTGACAATGAGCAACAATGTGTCCTACTTTATCACATCTCCATCACCTTAGGGTGTTATGAAATCTTTCATGATCTCTCCTTGCATACAATCTACATTACAAACCTTTGTGATCATATTCATTACATGAGTAACAGTGACCATGAAAAACATTTTCATACCTTTGCTTTGGTGTCCATCTTGAAGGTGTCTCTCTTCCTTGAGGTATAAATATGGCTTCTTGATGTCTTCCTTTCTTTGTTCTTTTGAAACTTTCCTTGCCTTGTGTAGATGGTTGACTTGCAACATTATTTCCATCCTTTGAGAGTGAGGGATTTACCTCATGCTTTTTTGAGGTGCTTGCTTCAACATGTGTAGCTTCTTTGTTGTATCCAGGACCCAATTTGTCATTTGGTGATCTTTAACCATTCATTATCTCATTCAAGATTGTTGAGCTATTTAAGAATTTGTTTGACTTCTCTACTTTCTTTCTAAGATCAACAACTTCAACTTCCAACTTATGACATGACTCTTCCTTTTCATTTACTTGATTCTTTAGTAATTCCTCTACCTTTTTGGCTTCTTCAATTTGGGTCTTGAGATGGACATTAACTTCAAGACTTTTGCTAATCTCATCATCTATTTTCTTATTCTCTTCTATTTCATTCTTTAGTCTTTTGATCTCTTCTTATTTTTCTTCTAATTGAGTCTTTTTACTTTCTTCTTGTTCCTTGAGAATTTCCTTTAACTTCGAGATATGCTTTTGATTCTTTTTAAAGAACCTTTTAGTGTTATCCGAAAGATATCTATATGCTATGTAACAATGGTCATAGTTGTATTCAAATAGCCCCCATTCAACTTTCCTTTTAAGCTCTGATAGTTCTTCTTCTACTTTTTCCATGGGATAACTATCATCTAACTCTACACAAACTATTTCTAGCTTTTATTCTTCACTTGTAGAGAAATATTCAACATCATCACTTTTTGAAATATTGCAATTGGGGGTTTTTGGAGATTCTTTACCTTCATTGATCTTGCTAGGATTGTCTTCAAGGTATTCCTTTTTGCCAACATCATCACATTTAGAATTAGAGGATTTTGGAGATTCTTTACCTTCATTTTTCTTGATGGAATTTGCTTCAATGTATTCCTTTTTTCTTTGGTATGTCTTCTCTAGCTTTAGACATAGATCCTTGGTGGAAGTGCATTGTCCCATGCTCTCTTTGATAGAACTTGAGAGTCCACTAAGAATGGTCTTGAGATCCAATGCATCATTCTTCTTTTCTTCCCTTTGAGCTGCAAACTTTGACTTGTTCTTCAAAGGAACTGATCCACCAATAGTTGTTTTCCAAACACTCGCTCCTATTTCTTTCAAATGCACTTTCATTTCTATTCTCCATGTAGAATAATTTTCCTCATCAAGGATTGTAACTTCATCATCCATTTGTGTGTCCATGGATCTCCTCCAATCTTGTTTAGGATTATAGTAAAGGTCTGCTCTGATACCAATTGTTGGACACACCGACCACACTGAGAGGGGGGGGGGTAAATCAGTGTAGGGATATTTTTCAAACTTCCCTTTCACAAAACTCCTTAGTTAGCAATCACCATTTACTCATTACTTATTACTGTCATTTACTTATTACTGTCATTTATAACCAGTTAAATGTGAACATACATTAGCAACATATACCAACAACACATATAATCAATAATTCATCACCACAAGGAACACAAAGAACACAAGATGTATGTACAATTTTCTTTTTATTACGGACTACAATCCTTGGGTTATCAACAACAACTTAATAGAGTTACAACCCCACAAGAGCACCAGCTCTACAATGCAAGACTCAACTTACAAAACTCAACACCAATTGAGAAGAGGAATCAATCCTAAACAGATACCAATCTGTCAACATGTACGTGACCTTTCAGTAGTGCAACACGCATATGTACGCACCCTACCAATAGTACATCTCGCGTATGTACGCGGCCTGTCTGTACTACAGCCTGTGTATTCCTTCTGAACAATTAGGATTTTCTCTTCATGAAAAATTCAAGTCCTCTACAGCCTTCAGTCAGTCACTTCTGTCTGTCACTGTCCAATATGAACCATAACCAATCACAACACATCGATGCTCTCCAAGAACTTACTCATGATCCTCAACCACATAATATGAATGTTACTCAATCATGTATAAGAAACCAATATACTATGGAAATCATATCAGTACTAAAACATAAGAGTGTTGCTCACTTTATCAATCAATCAACAGATCAAACCACAACAACCATACCAAGAATGCCTTAAGCATTCACCATACAATAAGCAAGTGTATCCATCAAGACAACTATGTAACCATACCAGAGTTTCTATGGCAGATTTGAGCCCATAGAATGCAAATCTAGAACTTGCTTCAGACTTCAAGAACCTGGCATAAGCTCACATTCAAGTCTTCATGACTTCCACCAACTATACGCGATATTTCCTCCTTCAGCCAACGTGTGTACGTGCTCTGTCTCACTACAACCTGCGTATGTACGCTCTCTGGCCCACTACTGCTCGCGTCCTCCTTCAGAAACTAGGGTTTCTGACCTTATGAAATTTTCGTCGCCAAGATCTCAGACTTACGAAAACTTTGATGCGTCCATGAGATCCTCTAGTCAATCTCTCTCTCATAATAGATGTTCAATATATGCTCAAGAGATATATTTCACAAGAGACCCTTGCCTCTTATTTATACTCTCCAAGTAGCTTCCTTAGAAACATCTTCTAGGCCACTTTATCCACATAGCCTCTTTGTCCACATAGTCACCTATGTCTAACTTTGCCCAATTTTCCACTTGTCCATGTATCCAATAGCCACTTGACCACTTAACTCATTTTCCTCATTTTAGGTTGACCTTCTTATAACCACTTTCCATAATTAGAAAGTTCTCCATTTACTTTATTATTTAAATAATCCTCCTTGACTTTGTCACTTCACTTTATTATTTAAATAATCATCTTTGACTTTGTCACTTCACTTTGTTATTTAAATAATCCTCTTTGACTTTATCACTTCACTTTATTATTTAAATAATTCTCTTTTACTTTGTCACTTCAATTTATTAAATAATTTCTTCTTTGCAAACACTTTGACTTCTTTGACCTTTTAGGGCTTCAAGCCAACATATGAGGGTCCTCCAACTTCATAAGGCCATAACTCTCAAACCGTGAGGATTTATGTGATGTTCCACATACCACCAAAAATGGCATGACAGACACTATCCATATAGAATAGTTTCACTGATCTTAATCTCATTATTCCACAATTAAGTATGGGTTATATAACCATACTTCTAGGATAACTCAATCACAAAGCGTCTTCTCGTGAGGGATTTCACCATAAGGGCACCACTTTGGAGTTAATCCATTTGTACTTCCTATCAACCATGATAAGGCACTTAACTACAAAGTGTGTTCCCGTGAGGGATTTCACCATAAGGGGACCACTTTGGAGTTATTCCATTTGTACTCCTTATCAAGACAATAATGAGTCATATTTACATCAATCCAACTGTGCATCATATATCAATGAAACCACATCGATCCATCTTCATCTATGCATCATATATCAATGAAAACTCATTGATGTATCTTCATCTATGCATGACATCATATGACTATGATTCCACTTGACATCAATTCATTCACATCAAGGACAATACATATTACATTAGTATGCTATGACAAGACATTGTTCCTTTGACATCAATCCTTTGGCATACAAGACATTGTTCCTTTGACATCAATCTTTTGACGTCAATCAATCAATCCTTTGGCATCAATGACAACATGACCAACAATAGGCTGGTTGGAGAAAGTACAAGTGAACATAGAAGGGGTGAAAAGAAAGGATGAATTTGAAGTCATAGAGATCATGAATGAGTTTGATCCATATCCCGCATTACTAGGGATTGACTCGGCCTTTAACAACAATGTGGTGTTAAATTTGAAGAAGAGGCAGATTTCCTTTGAAACTAACACTCTACGTGTGGTCGAACCACCAGAACCATATGAGGGAGACCAATACAATGAGCATGTGGATGAGAATGTGCTGGCACACAGAGGAAGACCCAGGGTTCAACGCTACAAAAACGCACCAACAAAATCCTAACTACTGGCCCTTTCGGCAACACCTGCGAAGCAGATGAAGTCTCGCCCAAGGTAGAGGCAGGGTGTAAGGTAGCTAGAGAGGTAG
>JASDQU010100664.1:101162-159566 GCA_032191745.1 Picea mariana
GGGGGGGGGGGAGGCAGAGGGAACATAGTGATAATAGTGGAGGCCATTCAATGTAAGGTGGACTAGGTCCACTATATTATTAAATAAGGCCCACTATGGTAGTTAGATATAATAAATGTAAGAGGACTTCTTAGAAGGTTCTACTTCTAGAAGATTCCTCCCCTAGAATGTTCTTAGGTGATGATAGCACTATATAAAGGGGTTCAAGCAATGTAATGGGATATGAAGAGAATTATTGTAACTTGAGTTGTATCTCAATAGGAGGATGCCCCCTCGAAGAGGCAAGTGAACAGGAGAGGATCCCTTCTATAATAGGATCCATTGTATGGTGTTTCCCTACCTCAAGGGTTTGTTAGTAATAAAGAAGATTTTGCATATTATTCTTGTATATCTGTTTTGGTGATTTTGTATTCAGTCTTTGGTTCTTAACAAGTGGTATCATAGCACTTTCCTTGGTAGACATTGTGGGAAAATGTAAGGTAGATAGAGAGGTAGTGCGGGGGGGGCAGAGGGCCCATAGTGATAATAGTGGAGGCCATTCAATGTAAGGTGGAATAGGTCCACTATATTATTAAATAAGGCCCACTATGGTAGTTAGATATAATAAATGTAAGAGGACTTCTTAGAAGGTTCTACTTCTAGAAGATTCCTCCTCTAGAATGTTCTTAGGTGATGGTAGCACTATATAAAGGGGTTGAAGCAATGTAATGGGATATGAATAGAAGTATTGTATTAGGAGTGGTAGCTCAATAGGAGGAAGACCCATCAAAGAGGTAAGTGAAGAGGAGAGGATCTCTTCCATAATAGGATCCATTGTATGGTGTTTCCCTACCTCAAGGGTTTGTTAGTAATAAATAAGATTTTGCATATTGTTCTTGCATATCTGTTTTGGTGATTTTGTATTCAGTTTTTGGTTCTTAACACAGGGGTGGTTGTAGGACTCAGTTGTCTGCAACCTTAGCGGGGACAAAAATATGTGATTATAACACTTAATAGAGAACTTAGCACCATTAGTTCATCATTTTTTAACTAATATCTACTCCGCAGAGAAAACAGAGCATCGCAGCATTCACCCTGATCTAATGTAATTAAGCACTTAACATAAAGAACTGAATCAAATCTAGCAGATTCAAGAACTAAGCACATTCACCTATATCAGATATAACATCCAGATTCATCATAAGCACAAAGCATAAACATATCTATCTATCTATATCAAGCACTTAGCAAATAACACATAAATACATGAGAACATTGCACAAAGCAGAATAACACAGTATTTACGTGGTTCAACCCCACCCTAGGGCTACGTCCACCAACTCTTCTTATTTATTATCTTCAATCAGTCATCTACATGCACAGAGCCACAAAAACCCTACTCCGCATAGGATAGGAGATCTGAGCGCATCTCGCCAGATCCTCCTTCCTCGAGCTAGGTCTAGAACAAAGCCTTTCACAGTTTGTTACAATCACTTGCACTTAGATCTACAAGTTTCTCACAATATGAACAGAGCATCTACAAACCATACTTTCACTTAGCACTTATCTTATCGACCTTACATCACATAGATTCCTCTTCTTACATTGCTTAAACATCTATTTATACTTTACAAAATAGGCCTAAACATGGGTAAACCCATGGGCCGACATCCCATACCCATTACATATTCCAAAATCTAAAAAAGGACCCAAAAAGGGGCCAAGATCACACGATCTCTACTTCATCTTGCGCTCCATCTTCGACAGGCTGTCGAAGTTCCAAAATAGGTCAACATGACCAAGAATCTCCCAAAACTTGGTTAAGGGCCAACAGGCCCCCAACACTCACCTATGACTCGTCTCGAGTCACTCTAGTTTGACTAGTTCTACTTTGAATGCCTCGAGCTTGGCTCGCACTGCTTCGACTTGCTATTGTGCTATGGCCTCCTGTTCAGAAAACTCTTGGATGACTGCATCATTGGTAGGTCCCTATAGGCGTTGTTCATCTGTAGTGACAACCTGCTCTAGCTCTGCTCCTTGGCCTTCTACCTTTGTAAACGATTGATAGGCCTTGTATTGTACGGGTTGGAGCCTCTAAGTTACTTCTATAACTCTGCTTTGGATAGTATGGATTTGTTGTTGTGCAGTGTGTTTCTCTTGGGAGTGCTTCATTATTTCCACAGCTGACAGGGACTTCAGTTGCGCCTGTATCTTTTTGGCTTCATACTTCACCTCTTGGAGTTGTGACTCTAGTGCCTTCAATTCAAGGTTCTCCGTGAGTTGTTCATAGGTCTGGGCACTGCGATCAGTAAGCTCCTTGCATTCCAGGGTAAGAGCCTTTAGCCTTTCAACTGCACTTCGAGTGGTTGCTTCTCTTTGGTCTCTTACATCTTGTGGGGTCTCAGGTACAATGTGTAGCTCCAAATCTACTATGTGTTGTTGTAGCTGTTGGACGACTTCTGTGAGCTGGTTCACCTGCTGTGTAAATCAGCTTTCTGCCTTGATTTCTAAGACTTTCATAGATTGAACTGCTTTGTTGACCACTTCTTTTACTTTGATTTGCTCCACGAGCAACTATTCCTTTCCTTGTTGTAGCTGTGCTTTTTATTCATCAAACTTCGCTTGGAGAGCAAGCTTTTCCTATTCTGTAGCACTTTGTTTCTCTACGAGTAGGCCTTGTACTTATGTCAAAGCCTGGGTGGCTTGCGTTGTTTCTTCATGTGCTCGTCAGAGGTGAGATTTGACTGTATTAGCTAGGCGATGGAGTTGAGTTGGCTCATCTCCCAATTTTGTCTCTCCCGATGCAGTGGAGACTCCACGGTTGGACTGTAGGGCCTGTTGTACCCTTCGGAGTTCAGTCTCAATTCGATCATACATCTCTTCTTGCTTTGCTTCTTGTTTCTCTGCTATTTCTAGCGAAGCATCTTGCAGGGCTGTTATGAGGAGGTCAAATTCATCGGAGGTGAGGACGGTCTGCATCTTGGTCATGGTGGCCTTCGATTTCTTCTGGGAGGAAGGTTTCAGAGGTGAACCTTTCCTCTTCTTCAGGGGGTCAACCTCGTCTCCTTGCTTTTGTTCAACTTCTTTGTCATTCAACTCTTTTTCATCACCTACTTGCTCTGGTGATATGGAATCAGTATTTACGGATGCGCTGTCTATATCTTGGACCTCTTCGGTCTTCTTTGTTATGCTAGGTCTGGGCGTATCCTACGTAGTTTCTGGGCTTTTGATGTTAGATATCTTCACATGGTTTGCTGGAATAAGGAGGTCCACCGACTAGTCCTTTGTGATCTCCTCTAAGTCCTCCTCCATCAGATTATAGTAGGATTGAAGTTGTTGCTTGTGTTTGTCGGTGCACGCTGTGATGCAAATAAAATGCCGATTTGCGTTGAACTTCATCAAAGGCCTGAACTAGTGTAGAGTGTTCGGAGTCATGCGAGGCTCAGAATGGATGACTATCTTCAGCTGATTGTAGTAGGTATGGAAAACAACATTTTAATTCCACTGTTTATTCATGTCGCTTGAGTACCACAGTGTACTAAACTTCGCGGCCAGTGTTTCAAAAGGATTAATGTTCGGGAAGGTCATACCTTCTGACATCTCCCAGGCAATAAAATCTATAAGTATCAAGAGCCAGCTGAAATGAAATTCATATCATTGATCTTGTGCTTCTCTGCAGTTGAGTTCCAACTGGTTCATCAGGTACTTCGCCCAATTCATATGAAGACCTTCTGTTCACTTCCCTGCAAGGTCAACTACAAAACCGATGACTTGGGTGGGTCGGTTCTTTCATACTAACTTCCCTACAATCAATTGACAGGCGAGGCACACTGCACCACTCTGGATAGAATCTACCTTGTAGCCTCGCGTGCCCTTATCAACATCACCATAAGTGTCCTTGATCTTTTGCGCTAGAGCGCGATCCATGGCTTTTCCGGGGTAAAACTCCTATGGATTAGGTCCTTGCATACTCAAGCTCGTGATTCGATTGATCAGCGTCGGATCAACTGTTATACGATGGTTTAGCCACATTTAACTGCCATGGTAACAAGACAATAGTAGCTTGACACATGCATTCACCTCCTAGTGTCGTCCGAAGTGAGGAATCTTCATGACGTTCAGCAGGGTGGAATGCGCGAGGTTCATAGTCCACGACTGGGAATTATCTTTGAATTATTCCCCTTAGTTCTATTTAGGCACGTATGTGGGGTGAGCATGTTATAGACTTTGCGATCTCCAAGGTTGAAGTCGCTAAAATTCAACGTTGCAATTTTATCTTGGTCTGCTCGAACTGCGCGTATCCCCTTTGGGAGGTATGCCATAACCAAGGTGTGTTCAAAATCTCTGGACACACTGTCTCGATTTACTGCACCTCTTAGAGGTGGAATATAGGTGGGTAATATACTCGGGATCAATTTGGCATTCTCTAGATCATCCATGTGCTTCGTTCGCTTTTCATCTGATGGTCGGGATGGTCCGGCTCCTCGAGCAGTGGACGGAGAGGATGGCAATCTTCTCGTCGATGATGCCTGTACACCTATAAACATCTACATGACTCTTTCATCCATGAGGTAGATCAAAACTTCTTCAACAACTTTCTCGACAGCACTCAACTCGTCTGACATACACACTTGGGGTTAACAATCTTGGGTTTAGAGGGTAACTTAGACACTGCAATAGGATAGAGGGAAATAACACAATGACTACTATGTAAAATCAACAAGTCTGCGAGCTCAAATACATGATTGGAAAAAGTGTTCTCGGTGCATGGTGTGACGGGATAAATAGGTAAATCGACAACGGGTCGCTTGCAATGGGTATGAAGCCTTCATTAACTTTGTTCTGTCAGTTATGGCGCGGTCCCAATGGTCGGATGGCGATCTTTCTGTCCATAAATGTCTTTCTGCCCATTCGACGCTTTGGTCTAATGGTTATAATGTCCTCAACGACTATATTGCTTCGTCGTGGAGAAGTGCCATGTGTCGTTGTTCTGATATCCCGACGAAGCTGCAATTTTGCAAATTTTCCTTCTGTGAGGTTTCCTCTGGAACCTTCTGCAACTTTCCGATCTTAGATCTCTTCTTACTTAGCTTTCTATCCTTCTTCCTAGTGAGCTTCATCTCAGCATGCATTTTTCCATTCTGATTCGTATCTTCTTTTGGCATAGTTACTTTGCATTGTTGAGATTCTTTCCTAAGATTCGAGTGTGATCCTTCTTCTTTATCTGGAATGGGTACTTTAATATTTTGTGGGTCTTTTAGTGTTCTCTCAATTTTGACATCCGGGTCTCTGGTGTTAAATAGCTTCGATCTGTTCTTTTGTTCTTCAATCAATTGTGTGATCCTTCTAGTCATGAATTCGTTAACTCTTGCTTCTTATTCTCTAAAAATTCTTCTTCTTCTTGCCTTCTGGATTGATCTCTTTCAATCCAAGGTTTTCCTAATAGCATGGTAAATGGGGCACTGTTCTCAATAAATATAATAATCTCAAAATCTTCCTCTGTCGAAGTTCCATTGGCATTCATAAGTATTCGAGTGAGCTTTCCACATAGGTTTATCAACTTTCCTCTGAATAGTCCTATTCCTCCTAAGGAAGGAATCATAGCAGGCCTCCCTATAGCTTCCCAAGTTCTCTCTGTCATGATATTCACCTGTGTTTCCTCATCTAGAACACAATCAATGTCGAAGTCTCCTATTCTTTCTTCAAGGAATTCTTTTTCTTTGAATATCTCTGATAATCTGACATGTCGGTGGTCATTCAGGGTTTCTTTCATCTGTAGCAATTCTTTCTGGGATTCTATCATAATATTAATTTATGGATGTGCCTTAGGGTTTTCTTGTCTCATGTTCATTTCTTCAAGCTTAGCAATAATTCTAGGGAAATCCAATACTTCATGGTTCATAGCTTTGCAACAAAGACAACTAGGTCTTCTCCCAGGGCATTCCTTAGCAAGATGTCACGGTCGTCTGCAACTGTAACAGAGGGTTAATCTTCTCTTTATTTTAAATGATCCTCAAACTTTCTTGTTCTACGCACTAGGATCATGGTAGCTAACCTACAAACATTTATTTCTAGGGTCCTTCATACGCTTATTAGTCCAAACATTCTTTCTATGCATAGGTATAACATATTTTTCACTATTCTTATCAGATCTATGCATATCAAATCTTCTTTCATCTGTTAATACCCTAGTTTTCAAGTTAGGATAGAATCTATCAAACATACCTAGATCCATACTATTGAAACAAAAATTTCCACTTATCTTACTTCTACAGAGCACAAAGCTTTCATATCTATAACTTTTCAATATTCTTACCTTTATCCGAGCATAGAGCTTTCATATCTTCCCTCTTTTAATAAAAAATCCTCACTTTTACTTTTCTTAGAGCACAAAGCTTTAATCAAAAAGTCTCACTTTTACTTTTCTCAGAGCACAAAGCTTTCATATCTTACCTCTTTTCTTCATATCATACTTGTTTTCCTTAGCATAGAGCTTGTCAAACTAAGTAGAGTACTGCGCACTAGAGCAACAAATCTATGCACAGAGATTTCACTATTTTAGGTCGGATCTTTGCATAGAGCTTCTTCTTCCTCAGTTCCCAACAATCACAGTTTCAGGTCCCTACAATAGAACCATTTGTTGGCACACAGGGGAAGACCTAGGGTTCAATGCTACAACAACGCACCAACAAAACCCTAACTACCGGCCCTTTCGGAAACACCTGCAAAGCAGATGAAGTCTCACCCGAGGTAGAGGCATGGGTGGTTGCAGGAATCAGGTGTCTACAACCTTAGCTGGGACACAGATATGTGATTATAATACTTAATAGAGCACTTAGCACTGTTATTTCATCATTGTTTAACCAATATCTACTCCACATAGAAAACAGAGCATCACAACATTCACCCTGATCTAATGTAATTAAGCACTTAGCATAAAGAACTGGATCGGATCTAGCAGATTCAATCACTAAGCACATTCACCTATATCAGATCTAACATCCAGATTCATCATAAGCACAAAGCATAAACAAATCTATCTATCTATATCAAGCACTTAGCAAATAACACATAAATATATCAGAACATCGCACAAAGCAGAATAACACAGTATTTACGTGGTTCACCCCCACCCTGGGTCTACGCCCACCAACTCTTCTTTTGTATTAGCTTCAATCAGTCATCTACATGCACAGAGCCACAAAAACCCTACTTTGCATAGGATAGGATATTTGTGCACACCTCACCAGATCCTCCTTCCCTGAGCTAGGTCTAGCACAAATCCGTTCACAGTATGTTACAATCACTTGCACTTAGCTCTACAAGTTTCTCACAATATGCACAGAGCATCTACAAACCATACTTGAACTTAACACTTAGCTTATCGACCTTACATCACATAGATGCATCTTCTTACATTGCTTAGACATCTATTTATACTTTACAAAATAGGCCTAAACATGGGTAAACCCATGCGCCAACATCCCATACCCATTACATATTCCCAAATCCAAAAAAGGTCCCAAAAAGGGGCCAAGATCCCGCGATCTCTACTTTGTCTTGCGCTCCATCTTCGACAGGCTGTCGAAGTCCCAAAATAGGTAAACATGACTAAGAATCTCTCAAAACTTGGTCAAGGGACAACATGATGCATAGAGCTTGGTCATTGAAAATATTTACAAAATCATGGGGTGCAGAGAGGACTACATCAACCCCACTGCAAACGGAGAATTAATATGGAGAAGTGTCAATTCTGATGACATAGATTCTGAGGATGTCATGGAGAGGTGGAATAATAATCTATATGAAATCTCAACAATGAGATATGGACATGTCTCTGCTGAAGAGCGCGTTGAATACTTTGTCTCCTATCAATATGATGGGTTGGAGCCCGTGGACACATTTATTGCATGGATATAGCACATTCCCAAGTACCAAAGGCATCACACACTTGACTTAGTACTGCTAGGGATTTTGGCATGATGGTGGGATGCGCACTGCCAACCTTACCGAGAATGGGAAACCATAGAAGTAGATACTTGTGAAATATTTTGAATTTGGGAAATTGTCCCTCATATCACCTATCTTTGTGCAAGAGGATGGTTATCCAAGAAATTCCACAGGGTGTGCCATAAATATTTAAACCTCAAAAATGCACACCCACCACCCATCCGATTTTTTATTTTTTTTCTGAACTAACATTGAAACCACCTGCACCTACACTAGAAACGATGGCCCAATTCATAAACCTCGAAGAATCCTTCAGAGAAAGCACACTATTTTCCCCCAATTCCATGGATCTTGTCGAGGAGATACCTGCATCAAGATACTGCAAGAACTGAATGGGCCTGAAGCAAATTCCCTGACACAAAATTTTCTCAAAGGAATAAGCATGGGGCCATGTTGCAACCCACTAGGGGCCACTACAATCAATTAAACTAAAATCTCGAATCAAGCCAGGGTGAAAAAAAAACATGCATAATGCCCCCAACGAAATAAGACTAGCGTATGTATAGCTAAGTCCACAGTATTGTTACTAAGTACAAACTACTAGTGAAAAACTATTTCAACAATGATCGATAGATCCTCTTGATCAATATGCCAGGCATATCTAGGCATCTTTGGTAATAGAGAATTAGCTAGTCCACTGATAGGAGGATGATTGACCTGATTCCTTATTCACTGCAACCGTCAATTTCACCACTTAGTGGGAATTTCAACGTTCTGATCCTACTCACCAACCATCATACAACTTCATTCACACATGCAGAAAGAATCGTGGACAATATTCCTGCACCCCCATAATATATAAGAATGGTTGACATGGTAACAAAAGTACAATTTTTCAGGCTATAACAACCAATTCACGTGAGTCTTGGATGAATTTATTAGCATAAACAATCATTGAAATGGAAAGAAAATCTAATTCCAGAATATTCCATAGAATATGGGTACGAAGTTTATTATCGGGCCTCATTCAACAAAGCAGATCCTCAGGACAACAATCGACATTGGGATCTCTTCGACTGCACTATTCTGCCACCATATTTTAATTAGTCTTTACTCCATCACCTCCACCGGATTTGTCTTACTGACCACCTTTCCTCCCATGTATCCATGATATAAATACATGATATCCCCTAAATTCCTTGGAGACATTCTCCATGTCGCGTTCCCAATATTTGTTTCCTGTCACCCCCATTTTCTACTTCCCATCATTCACTGCTATCATGGCCCAATTTCACGAACATCCTAGGACATGTGCTTCCCCACCTTACCAATCCTCTCCCATTCCCACACTATTTTTCTTCTGCATCTTAGCATTGTATCAACAACTGTTAGTAAGAACCTCTACCTTACTAAATTTCCCGCTTCCCCACTAGTAAGTGTCTCCATGCTTCATCCTCTTTGTTGATATGGAGGGCCCCTATGTCTCTCCCATACCATGCATCATCACCTTTGTTGATAAAGAGGGGCCTCCTCTTTCTTCATAAATCCACCTCCTCCACCCGCACATCTGGGGCCTATGTATATTTACACACCCATTGTCAAGCCCCCTTTTCTCACCTCTTTCCATAAATCCACATCCCTCCTTTATTAGACTGGCCAGGAAAACTAGCTTGACCTAGCTGTCCTAGAATCAAAAGACAGGAAGAGACTGGAACTCTCTCTGGACGACACCTTACTTCTCTTTAGTGCTTGGTGTTTGGTGGGGGGACTTAATAAAATCCCTTATTCCCCTTCACAGACACCCACGAAGGTTCCATATGAAGCATATATCCACATGCACTCTGACTCCATCTTTCCGACCCGCATTAGTCATTTTCAAAATTGAGTCGAGTTGCAACTACAACCTGCATTGATGATTTTCTCTTACTCAATTGCGACCTTCAACACAACTTGTTTTTTTGAATGATTATTTTCTCTTACTCCAACTATATTCCTTCATAAGTTAAGTAGTTGGCTGGAGGATGAGCCAGATAATAGTGGTGGGGGCATGTTGGAAGCCAAAGTTTTGGGTTCATTTTTGCACAAAAGCACAAATAGAGTTGTGCATGCTCATTCCATAGCTTTGCACATTCTTAATAAAATGCACAAGAAATGACATAGAGTGCACACCAGACCAATTTTTTCAGTTGCATGACAAGCTTAAATAATACCAAGTATACGTTGGTCTGATTTTTGTCAATTGCACTAAAACAAAGAAGATGCCCACCGAAATCAAGAAAGGAATCATCAGAAAATCTCCCTGAATGATTACTACTAGCAACATACAAAGACGTAGGACGAACAAAGAATGAGCTGGCGAGGAAGTTGATATTTCCCTTGATGCAGGAAGTCTACGTGGAGCATTGGCATGCACTATAAACATGAGAGGAAGTTTTATCAGACAAACGAGTGGAGTAGAGAAGAAATATACAACACTCCCCAACAGAGAAAGCTATAACAGGAAGCTCTAACATCAGAAATAGGAGTTAGTTGTTTTAGTGAGTTTAGTGATCTAGCTGGTGAGACTAGTGAGATATTAAGAACATTGAGCCTTCGGTCTCGAGCTCACTCTGATCCTGTTGTATTGTTGCAATGCTTTGAATATAATTATGTGTCTATTATATGTATGAGTTTTGAGCAAGACGCATCGTGTAGTATATTGTAATTTTGAGGTTTTATATAGAAAATATATGAAGTTCTATGGTTTCCATATGTATCTATCCTACGTGATGTATATTTATGATGTAATGGAATGCTTCTAGTAATAAAGATATGAAAGTTCGAATCCATTCTGTGTCTATGATGTCTGAGTTGAATATGTGTGTGTATTGTTTTAATTCTTAGTCCTAATATTTTATTAGACGTGAGCTACATGTATTCCAATCATAGTGATCATTCATGTGTTTAAGCCTTCATCCCTGTCACAAGACCTTATGGTCTTTGTGATCCAATTTTCATCTCGGGTGAGACCTTCATTGGCCTTGGCCGAGGATTGATATGGTGGTGCTTTGGGGTTTTTGTTGGACAACTCTAAACAAACCCTATGTCTAAAAATCCCTAGCGTTAAGAAGGACATGATTCATGTAAGAATAGACTGAAAGTGCCCAATACTAGCATCAATGAATTTAAACTCCCAACCCCCAAGCAGTCCACTTAGATCGCTAACTATTTTATCCCCATTTGACATTGTCTATTATAGAATGAGGATGTTAGATTTATTCACATCAATAACCCATTTCAAGGCTCATTTTTTAAAGGGGATGGTTGAGCCCCAAGAATTAAAGGTTAGATAGATCCTAAGGAACCCTTAATAGGAGAATTTTCCACTCTAACAAACCCTTCCATTGTCAACTATTTACCAAACATAACCTCATTCATAGATCTATTTTTGAGCAAAATAAATGGACTTATTGCCTGTTTTTTGTGCCCTAGCTCCCCTTCCATAGTTTAGAACTAACCCCCATTCAATTTACCCCTCTTAGCGATACCTTCCAAATTTCCTGTAGGCAGATTCAAACATTATTATAAAGATGCATTAAATATCTCTTAATATTGTAGATAAACACTAAATATCACAACAAAGCAACCCATATAAGAAAAGTATGAGTTAAAACAATACTGATCTTCCATTAATTCTTCATAACAGTAGGATATTTACATACATCACAGTTATAGTCTCCCTTACAAAACTGGGAAAAGTGAAATATAGATCCCACACCTTTTTCTCTCTGAAGATTCCTTCTAATGTCTCTATGACAAGCCTCCCCTTTCCTATCACTCTACTTACAACCTTTATATCATCAAATCCCAACACCAAATGCCAAAATGTAGAATGTTTAGACAACTCCTATATATTTATATGATCCCCATGGGGAAAACCTCGATCCACAGAGTGGTTAGATAAGTCGATTATAATTAACTTTACCTGTATTTACAGGTCCTCAAGTCAGTTGTTATATCTCATGGTTTTATAAACATGCCTCTGTGATTTACGTTTGACGATGGGGTTCCACGTGCCCCTTGTGATTTGCATGATGTGTTTACTGATAACCATCAAATAAGAGTCAGAATGTTGACGAATGTCGGGGCACCAAGAAAATAAATAAATGAAGTTTTGATAATTACTTAGTAATTTCCGACACTATGGTCGATTTTATCCATACCGTCAAAAATCCCTATCGGACTTCTACACCATATCTAGTAGTGATTTGAATATCCCTTAGTTTTCTATATGTGTGGTAGGCACCAAGAAAAAATTGATAATCGATCTTTAACAACTACATGGAGGCCAATAGACTCTGGGATAGAGGAAACATCATCTTCAGACTATTCAATATAAATAGAGACAACCTACATCACTCCATTTAAAACTGGATGCATGCTCCTTTCAATAACCTGATCCTAAATCAAGCGTGTCGAATTTTTCCAGATCACCTCCTCTGGGCCATTTGGAAAGAGAGAAACCATTGAATTTTTAGGTAACCATATAAAAGAGGACAAGACACCTAATGCATCATACAAAAATCAATAAGATATTCCATTGAATCCTTGGCACGACCAACATAGGCAACAATAGTTCAAAGGCAAGAACTGAGTGTCTTTTAAGGCTGATAGTTTAAACTAGAGCCAAAAAGGGTGAATTAGTCTTAAAAAAAAACTACACCCTCCTAACATATGGATGAAACCATTGGTGGGGAGCATCAGACTAAATTTTTATGGGGCAACCAAAGGGAACCCAAGTTCGTCTGGAGTAGGGGTGGTATTTAGAAACAATAACGGAGAAATTATCCTTGTCTATGCGGCTAATTTAGGGCAAGACACCAATAATTCTACATATATGGATGGGTTGATCAAGGGCCTCTTGGTTGTTTTCCATGTGAATTTCAAAACCCTTATCATGGAAGGTGACTCAATGATTATTACTCAAATCCTCTCTAGACTTCTCTGTGACACAAATCTAGAAAATATATCCACCTACTAGAGACTCTCCTCTCAGTTTGTGTATGTTGCATCATTTCTTCATAACTTTTCCAACATCACTCCAAATGTTTGTCGCAAATCCAACATAATAGTAGATAGATTAGAAAACACAAGAGTTGACTCATGGGATGATGATTTGGAAACCTCGTGGAATATCATGAGGTCGTGCCATTTGTATGTTGACTGTGAAAGACTTAATGAGTTAGATAATAATCCCCCAAATTGGGTGTCAGGGAAGGCACGCAATGCCCCCTCCACATGGTGGGATGGGGCCTGCTAAGTGTATCACATCGATAAACTTCCATGGTGAGAGATGAGTGAGTATGGTGACTCCAAACCAAATTGTGGTAGGGGGATGGGTTATCAATGCAGAAGGAGGTTCGGTCTAGTTTTGAAGTGCGTTTGGAACAAAGGATTATATCAATGGTACTTTTCCCATCAAATATTCTCATGGGACGAGACCATCAACATAAGTGATAATGCAATAAATCAATAATTATATCATAACAATAGGGGAATGAATTAGATGTTTGTAGATGAGGGGATTATGACCTATAAAGAGTATTCCAACTACGTCAAAAGGATTTGGATATCATAACAATAGGGGAATGAATTAGATGTTTGTAGATGAGGGGATTATGACCTATAAAGATTATTCCAACTACGTCAAAAGGCCTACTGGAAAGGCACTTTTTCCTTTTAATTTTTCACTAATTTATGCTTTCACGCTATATGGAGGTTGGTGATCCAGGTGGATATCGGTGGCCACCCACCTTTTTCGACTGGCTCAAAATAGTTTTCTGGCAATTTTGACAATTTACTATTTTTAGCATGTTTTAACTTCCGGGGCCATTTTGAGGGCCTAAATGAAGGTTTTTCTAGATTGAGGTTCTTAATGATATTCAAAGGAATTATTGAGCCCCCAAAATGAATCTCCTCGACGATACCTTTCCAACGAGCTATTATACGCCTAAAACGGAGATTGTATGCAAAAGTTACGACCTTAGGAAGTTGATGTACTAACTTACCCAAACGGGGCCCACATGACTTTTGGTGCTTCATCTCCTAGGGTTAGGTTTTTGGATGTATAAGGTTTTTGGCGTTCCTATTTATTGCAAAAAGGCCTTCAGAACCTCATTGTAATCATCTTCTTGTGAATGGGAGTAGTCATCACATCTCTTCTCAGAGATAAGCTGCCACCATTCTAGCGAGTCTTTCACTCTGTATTTTTACAGTCTCTGTACATTTCTTTCATTAATAGAAATCATGTATTACTATATCTCTGTGTTTATGGTTGCATCTCTGATATATTTATGTTATATTATTGGATATACGCTATATCTCTGTGCATTTCTTTATTATATCTCCACTCTCATTTCGTGCCGAAAATAATCTGGATCATTGATATCAGAGCAGGCTGCTCTTGATCATTTTTTTAGTGCATGTCCCCGACGAGGTCCGAGTATAGAAAGTTGGGTCTCGAGCTTGTCTCTCTTGAAGAAAATTGCTCTCGCACACCCAAGAAACCCTCAATGGTGGAAGAAAAGAAAAACGACGCAGCAAACGATTCTATCAATTTGTTGCTTGAGCAAGCTCTCACGCGACAAAGGGATGAAATGATGGAGAATTTTGCCCACATCCTTCAACGCCTGTCGATAGCATCAGATGCATCTTCATCAAGCATCCACTTTAGAGGAACCTAGCCTTTAAAGGTACAAGTTAATTTTGATATTCCTGTATTTGAAGGACAGATAGATGCAGAGGCCCCAGAAAAATGGTTAACTCTAATAGAAGGTTATTTCTCTGTTCACAATTTTTCCGACAAAGAAAATATCATCTTCACACTCCTTAAAGCTCTCCCTCATGTCAAACAATGGTGGGAAACTTACTAGGAGCAAAGTTCCATAGAGGAGTTTGGAATATATGGGGTCGATCCACTTGGAATTTTTTTGTGGATGTGGTAAAGGAACAATATTACCCTGTTGGCAACTATGAGGACCAGTACATGAGATGGACCACACTGCAGAAAGAGAGGGGCCAAGCAGTTCCAGAGTTCACCAATACCTTCCATACCTTGCGCACCAAGCTGGGTATCAAAGACTCCGAGCGACATTTGGTTCTAAAATACCGTTGGCCTCTACACAAATACATCCAGAATGCAATGGATTTTTTGGACATCTCATCACTCGGTGTTGTTTATAGATATGTTGTTAAAATTGAGCAGAAATTTAAGCACCAGAACAAATGGGAATTCGGTTCTGCAAATCCACAACAACCAAAGTATGAAAAAGACGATCCTAAAAAATAGTCTCCCGAAAACTAGTCCAAGACATAGGAAAAGAAGGGTCACGGGAAGACAAAGAAGGACACCAGAAAATGGTGTGATTTCCACAAAATCCCCTAGCACAACACCGATGAATGTCGCTCAAAATAGTCATTGGTGTCCGAGATCAAAGATAAGGAGCCGAACCCTGATTCAGAATCTGATTCTGAAAACACTGGTAAAGGACAGATCATTGACGCAGACCCTACTGCTATTGTCGCGACCGCAACAATTCAACTAGAAGAACCAACAGATCCTAAAGAGGGGGAGCGCCTTTTTCATTCACAGATGTGGGTGAAGGGGACCCCACTGCATTTTATTGTTGATAATGGAAGCCAGAAAAACCTCATCTCAGCAAAGGTCGTCAAACAGTTGGGATTGTCAACAACACCACACCCATAGCCATACAACATCAGGTGGCTTCAGCAAGGACGAGATCTCTATGTCAACCAACAGTGTCGATTGTCATAAAACATCCAACCCTTCAAGGATGAAGTATTATGTGATGTTTCCCCACTGGATGTCTGTGATGTTCTCTTAGGCCAACCATATATGTGGAGACGCCATGTTGTTTATGAATCTCGACCCCGTAGTGTCATTTTTACTTTGGGGGGTCATATCTACATAATACCAGAGGTAGTTCCAACTATTGTTCGACCTAAAAAGTGTCGCAAGGTATTATCTCATACTGCAAAATTTAGCTTCTTCACAATCTATTCAAAAGGGGAACAAAAGGACATTGCAACCACTATAGCCTCGCCCCCTGCACCTTCTATCCAATAGAAGTAGGTCAACAAGATTGAAGAAAAGTGCAAAAGATTCCTTCTGCACACCGTCCTCTCATGTAGCTAGACTTGTTGAACAGCCTCAGCTTCAACAGGTTCATGACAGACTTCCACAAACTAAGCAGCGTGACGTCTCCAACAATACAAGCAGCTCACCAAGATGCAGATCCAGCGAACGCTTTCCCCTCTCCCTAGGGAACTCAACGCAATGGAGACCATTACTTCCTAAGGAGAGAGGATTGATCCATGTGGATATCGGTGGCCACCCACCTTTTTTGACTGGCTCAAAATAGTTTTCTGACAATTTTGGCAATTTAATATTTTTAGCAGGTTTTAACTTCTGGGGCCATTTTGAGGGCCTAAATGAGGGTTTTTCAAGATCTAGGTTCTCAATGATATCTAAATGCATGATTTATCCCCCAAAATGAATCTCCTCGACGATACCTTTCCAACGAGCTATCATACGCCTAAAACGGAGATCGTATGCAAAAGTTATGACCCCGAGAAGTTGATGTACTAACTTACCCAAACGGGGCCCACATGACTTTTGGCGTTTCATCTCCTAGGGTTAGGTTCTTGGATTTCTAGGGTTTTTGGCATTCCTGTTTATTATAAAAAGGCCTTCAGAGCCTCATTGTAATCATCTTCTTGCGAATGTGAGTAGCCGTCACATATCTTCTCAGAGATAAGCTGCCACCATTCTAGCGAGTCTTTCACTCAGTATTTTTACAGTCTTTGTACATTTATTTCATTAATAGAAATTGTGTATTATTGTATCTCTGTGTTTATGGTTGCATCTCTAATATATTTATGTTATATTATTGGATATACGCTATATCTCTGTGCATTTCTTTATTATATCTCCGCTCTCATTTCGTGCCGGAAATAATCCGGATCAGTGGTATCAGAGCAGGCTGCTCTTGATCGTTTTTTCAGTGCATGTCCCCGACGAGGTCCAAGTATAGCAATTTGGGTCTCAAGCTTGTCTCTCTTGAATACAATCGCTCTCGCACACCCAAGAAACCCTCAATGGTGGAAGAAAAGAAAAATGACAGAGCAGACGATCCTATCAATCTATTGCTTGAGCAAGCTCTCACGCGACAGAGGGACGAAATGAGTGAGAATTTTGCCCACATCCTTCAACGCCTGTCGATAGCGTCAGGCGCATCTTCATCAAGCGACCACTTTGGAGGAAATTCACCTTTCAAGGTACAAGTTAATTTTGATATTCCTATATTTGAAGGACATATAGATGCAGAAGCCCTAGAAAAATGGTTAACTCTGCTAGAAGGTTATTTCTCTGTTCACAATTTTTCTAACAAAGAAAATATCACCTTCGCACTCCTTAAAGCTCTCCCTCATGTCAAACATTGGTGGGAAACTTACTAGGAGCAAAGTTCCACAGAGGAGTCTAGAATATATTGGGCCAATCCCACTTGGGATTTTTGTGTGGATGCGGTAAAGGAACAATATTACCCTGTTGACAACTATGAGGACCAGTACATGAGATGCACCACACTGCAGAAAGAGAGGGGCCAAGCAGTTTCGTAGTTCAACAATACTTTCCATACCTTGTGCACCAAGCTGGGTATCAAAGACTCTGAACGACATTTGGTTCTGAAATACCGTGGGGCTCTACACAGATACATCCAGACTGAAATGGATTTTCTGGACATCTCATCACTGGGTGTTGCTTATCGATATGCTGTTAAAATTGAGCATAAATTTAAGCACCAGAACAAACAGGAATTTAGATATGCAAATCCACAACAACCAAAGTATGACAAAGACGACCCTAATAAATAGTGTCCCGAAAACTAGTCCAAGACACAGGAAAAGAAGGGTCACAGGAAGACAAAGAAGGACACCGGAAAATGTTGTGATTTCCACAAAAGCCCCTGGCACAACACCGATAAATGTCGCTCAAAATAGTCATTGGTGGCCGAGATCAAAGACAAGGAGCTGAACCCTGATTCAGAATCTGATTATGAAAACACTGGTAAAGGACAGATCATTGACGCAGACCCCACTGCTATTGTCGCGACCAAAGCAATTCAACCAAAAGAACCAACAGATCCTAAAGAGGGGGAGCACTTTTTTCATTCATAGATGTGGGTGAAGGGGACCCTACTACATTTTATTATTGATAGCGGAAGCCAGAAAAACTTCATCTCACCAGAGGTCGTCAAACAATTGGGATTGTCGACAACACCACACCCGCAACCATACAACATCGGGTGGCTTCGGCAAGGACGAGATCTCTGTGTCATCCAACAGTGTCGATTGTCATACGACATCCAACCCTTCAAGGATGAGGTATTATGTGATGTTTTCCCACAGGATGTCTGTGATGTTCTCTTGGGCCAACCATAGATGTGGAGACGCCATGTTGTTTATGAGTCTCGACCCCGTAGTGTCATTGTTACTTTGGGGGGTCATCTCTACATAATACCATAGGTAGTTCCAACTATTGTTCCACCTAAAAAGTGTTGCAAGGTAGTATCTCATACTGCAAAATTTAGCTTCTTCACAATCTGTTCAAAAGGGGAACATAAGGACACTGCAACCACTATAGCCTCGCCCCCTGCACCTTCTATCCAACAAAAGCAGGTCGACAAGATTACAGCAAAGCGCAAAGATTCCTTCTGAACACCATCCTCTCATGTAGCTCGACTTGTTGAACAGCCTCAGCTTCAACAGGTTCATAACATACTTCCACAAACTAAGCAACGCGACTTCTCCAACAATACAGGCATCTCACCAAGATGCAGATCCAGCAAACGCTTTCCCCTCTCCCCATGGAACTCAATGCAATGGAGACCATTGCTTCCTAAGGAGGTAGGATTGATCCAGGTGGATATTGGTGGCCACCCACCTTTTCTGACTGGCTCAAAATAGTTTTCTTGCATATTTGGCAATTTACTATTTTTAGTAGGTTTTAACTTCTGGGGCCATTTTGAGGGCCTAAATGAAGGTTTTTCGAGATCAAGGTTCTCAATGATATCCAAAAGCATTATTGATCCCCCAAAATGAATCTCCTCGATGATACCTTTCCAACGAGCTATCATACGCCTAAAACGAAGATCATATGCAAAAGTTATGACCCCGGGAAGTTGATGTACTAACTTACCCAAACGGGGCCCAAATGACTTTTGGCGCTTCATTTCCTAGGGTTAGGTTTTTGGATGTCTAGGGTTTTTGGCATTCCTGTTTATTGTAAAAATGCCTTCAAAGCCTCATTTTAATCATCTTCTTGTGAATGTGAGTACTCGTCACATATCTTCTCATAGATAAGCTACCACCATTCTAGCGAGTCTTTCACTCTGTATTTTTACAGTCTCTGTACATTTCTTTCATTAATAGAAATTATGTATTACTGTATCTCTGTGTTTATGGTTGCATCTCTGATATATTTATGTTATATTATTGGATATACATGATATCTCTGTGCATTTATTTATTATATCTCCGCTCTCATTTCGTGCCGAAAATAATCCGGATCAGTTGGGGTATGGGATGAATATCTTTCATACCAACGACATTTTCCTTTTGTTTAGATTTTACTCTTCTGGATAGAAATGAGAGTGACACTCTCCACTGGGCATCTACATGAGACAAAGTCCCTTGTCTTTCCGGGTGTGAGCTCTTGGCAAGAAAGGTTTGGTATGCTATCAGTTTTATTCCTCATACCCGTGTTCACTTGGTTGTAGACCCTGCCAAGAAATTCTTTTACCTTTGGGTGATCTAGAGGCGGCTACTCAATTTAGTCTATAAAATAAAAGGATAGGATTTCCTAGGTATGTGTAAAACCCAATCCTTAGCTCCGCAACTCTAGGAGGGTGACACTGTAATGGGGGACACGTTGAAGGCTCAAGAAGCTGAAGACAAAAGATGGGGAAGGAAAATAAAAGGGAAGGCTAAGGAATTCTATGTCATCGAGGAAAAGGTTGGTTTCAAAGGCATCAGGGCGGAGAAGGAAACTCTCAAGGCCTAGAAACACTATAAGGAAACTACATCCCAACATATTTAGAAGAAAATGAAGGGAATGCTTGACACAATCAAGAAAAAAATAGGATATATTTCCTAGCAATGAAAACAGGATGAAATGTAGAATTGGTTCAAGGACACATATTCCTCAAGGTCGAGGGAAACTAGAGTGTTGAAAGCGAAAAAATTCTACCGAGTGGCAAAGACATTGATGGTTGCTACTCTAGAAAATATGCAACATCCATAGGAAGAAACCTATGGTAGATTATGCACGCTGGAGGAAAAATTCACAGTATTGTGTTGGGTGGTATTTGGGTTAAGTTTCAAAATTATGGACTGGAATGCGGAAAAAGGAGAAGGAAAAGTAGAGGATATTGGGATCTCGGGCTCGACTCGAACGAGTTCCAACCCAATCACCATCGAGATTGATTTAGATGAGAAGATCCTAACCAAAGAGGAAGGAATCAAAACCCCTGAAGACCTAGGTTCCTCCAAACCCAATCTTCTTTAATATGCTCTATGAATATCTTGCAAAGTTTTTTTTGTTTGGATGTTTTGTATTTCGGTCACGAAGCCCGATACACTCATGTTTTCTATCGATGGTGTTTTTTTTATGATATGATGTTATATGAACAAAGTTTAAAGTATTGCACATGTTAGAGTTAGTTTACTTTATGAAGCCCATGCAAAGGCATTTGAGCTCTAGCTCTTTTTGGGCAAGCCTAAAGATGGCCTTGTTTGTAAAATTTTTGTACTATATGAATATATAAATACATGAGTATACTAACTTATATAAAAAAAAAATAATGTAACAAGATTTAAATAGAAATGACAAATTGTAACGATGATAGACAATTGTAAAATACCTAGAATACCACAAAAAGCAATACCTTTATTGATGAAAGAAATGTTCACTTACCTCTTTGAGGGGGAAAAATCTAGATGAGAAGAGCTCCAATTACAATATGATTCACAAGGCACCCCATTAACTTACTCCTACTTCATTATATAGTTTCTATCTAACCTCCTAGGAAGTTTCTAGTGAATTAACTTCCTAGTAGGCAAAACCTTCTAGTAAGCCTTCTTACAATTATTACTTTCACCTACATGGACCTTATTTAATAGACATAGACCCAATACATAGCAACTTATTTATCTACTTAAGTGAGTTAGAGTAAAACTCTAGCATGCCCTCCCTCTTATAAACAAACATTGTCCTCAAGGCTAGAGATGAGGGAATTTATGAAGGATATATGCTAGTTCCCATGTGGCATCCTTGCGATGTGTATCCTTCCATTGTATCAGTACCTCTTGTATAGTGTTCAAGTAAGGATGCCTCTCTCTTTTGTTGAGGTATGCATTTGGTTGCAGCCAAACATAACCTTCTTTTTCTAGTTCTAGAAAGAAAATTTTAATACGAGAATTAAAGATGAGCACTTTCTTTAAGTAGGAGACATGAAAAATTGGATGAATTTTAGAGTGGCTAGGAAGATCCAATTTGTAAGGCACTAGCCCAATACATTTGAGGATATTATAAGGGGCATAAAACTTGGGATCAATCTTTTAATGGTGGTTTTCTACAAGTGAAGTTTGATTATAAGGCTAAATATGGAGGAACACATTATCCCTTCATCACAATGGTGTTTGGAATGATGTTGATCAACTTGCCACTTAAATTGATTTTGAGCCAAGATTATCCTTAAGAGTGTGTAGAATGTTGTCTCGAGTTGTGAGGGTTTTTTTGAACTACTGCACCTTAGATATTTCTAGTAAATAGGATATCATTGATGGGGGATTTTATCCATAGACAACCTCAAAGGGATTCTTTCGAGTGGCACCATGATAAGTTGCATTATACCACCATTCAGCTAGAGGTAGCCACTAGACCCATTGGGATTGTATCTCTAAAGTAAAATACCTCAAATACGCTTCAAACCACTTGTTTGCAACTTTATTTTGACCATCAATTTGGTGGTGATATGCAGTGCTAAGATTCAATTTAATTCCTTGGAGATGAAACAAGTCTTGCCAGAAATTGCTAGTGAAGGTGGGGTCATGATATGTCACAATTGAGTGTAAGATACCATGTATTTTTAAATATATTATTCATGGATATTTGAGCAACCATAGATGACTTGAATGGGAGTTGGAGAGCACAAAAATGAGCATCTTTGGGAAGGAAATCAACCACAACAATGATTACAAACTTATTTTCAGATTTTGGTAACCCCACATTAAAGTCCATAAAAATGTCAATCCATACCACTAGCATAATAGATAAAGATTGGAGTTCACCTGGAGGTTCAACTTTCCCTCCCTTGTGTCATTAGAAAATTTCACACTCTACCACAAAGGAGCAAATGTCCTTCTTCATTCCTTCCCAAAAAAATGAACTTTTGATCCTTTTCATATGTTACATGAAACCCATAATGACCTATTGTGAGAGAGGAATATAGTTTAGATAACACCTATTATTTAAATGTTGACTTCTTGGTCAAATAAATATGTCCTTTATAACAAAGCTCTTCATTTTTCCAAGTGTAGTCTTGATATGCATGTTTTTCCATTTGAAGTTGTTGGATCATGCTAATGATCTTGGGATTTGTTAGCCATTATTTGTGAACATCATTCAACTAGTATGATATTATGAAAGAGAGTGAAAAGAGGGACCCTTCCTCTGCATACTTCCAAGAGAGAGCCTATGCTACCACATTCTCCGTGCAATTATAAATTGTCTCATATTCATACCCAAACATTTTGGTGACTCATTTTTGTTTCTTGGGAGAATAAATCCTTTTCTCCATGAATTATTTCAACCTGTGAAGGTCGGTTTTAATTTGGAAACATAACCTGAGTAGGTATGAATTCCATATATCCACATCATCCAATATATCCATCATCTCCTTTTCATAAGTGCATTTTCCAAGTGCCTCTCATAGAGTTGTTTTCTGGTAAAATCCGATGGTTGTCCCTCTTGTATGAGTACTACTTTGATACCTTTACTTGAGGCATCACATTCCAAGACAAAGTTTTTAGTGAAGTCAAGCAGAGAAAGTATTGGGGGTGTACACATAACATTCTTTAGATATTAGAAGGCATATTCGACAACATCATTCCAACTGAACTCATTTTTTTTTAAGAAAGGTTGTGAGGGGAGTTGTAATCTTATCATAGTTCATACAAGATTTCAGTAATAACCAGTGAAACTAAGAAAAATTCTTAAAATTTTAAGAGTTTTAGGGAAAGGACAATCCTTCATTGCTTCAATTTTCTTTGGATCCACTTGCACACTATCATGACTAACAATATCACTCAAATATTCCACTTGGAGACACGAAAGGCACATTTGAACCACTTAAGAAAGATTTGATAATCAGCAAGTAGTGACCCGATCAACGTGGGTGACATGGGCTTGCCAAGTTTTACTATATATCAAGATGCCATCAAACAAGACAAGGAAAAAATGATGCAGAAATGGTTTAAATATTTTGTTCATGAACTCCTAGAAGGAGGAAGGTGCATTACAAAGGCCAAAGGGAATCACTAAGAACTCATAACTTCCTTCATGAGTGTGAAAATACTTTTTATAAATATCCACTTCTCACATGAAAATCTAGTGATAGTCTGAGCAAAGATTGAGTTTGGTGAAGAATTAAACAACATCGAGTTCATCCTAAAGGTCATCGATGACATGACTAGGAAATTTTTCCTTGAATGTCATATTGTTTAGAGCTTGAAAGTTAGGACGCATGCGTCAAGTTTCATCTTTCTTGAGGACCATGATGACCAATGATGAATAAGGGTTGGTACTAGGGAAAATAACACCAGTAGCGAGAAACTCTTGGATTATATTTTATATTTCATTTTTATGGGAAATTGGATAGCAATATGGTTGTACATTATGTGGGAGGATATTGGGTATGAGTAGAATAGAATGACCATGCTCATATTGAGAGGGTGGTAGTCCTTGGGGATATTCAAACATGGATTGGTGTTTGGACAAGATTAATTGCATGTCAAGATGAACGAGTTGAGAAGGTGCCTCAAAGGCTTGAATGGCAGGGAATTGAGTCACAATGCATGAATGCCCCCTTTTTAGAAGATTTTCCATATGGTGGCAACTGAATATTTCATGAGGGACGACTATAATTCCTTTAAAAGTGTAGATATGCCTTGCTCCTAGAAACTCACGTATAACTCACAAAAATCCATGGTGATGAGGTCTTGATCCACTTTACTCATCCAATTTAGATAATCTTATTTAGGATTTTTTTATAAATCATCATAAACTCTATGCTTAAGGAGTTTTAAAGAATTATTATATTAAAGTTTAAAGAAATATGTAGAAAAATTCTTATTTAGTTTTCTAATTCATGAGTATTTTTCTAATATAATTTTGACACTTTTATCTTTTTACTTTGTCTTTTTTATTTTCTTATGAAAATAGTACATGCTCATAAAAATTAAACAATTATTTTTTAAAGCTCGTGCTCTTTATTATACATGCCTCTGGTAGGATATATAATGATCGATCGCAAGTCAAAGGAGGTTGACTTAAACCATTTTTTTTTAGATTTCTAAAGTTTTAATAATGTTCCATTGAAATTTTGTATTAAATTGAATTTTTGCAAAATAAAGAAATATTTTTCAAATTTTCAAAATTCTTATTTCTGATTTTTAACTGGTGGAAACCATCGATTTGAGTAATTTCCCATGCCTGGATGTGACATTTAAAAAAATCAATAAAAAAATAAAAAATAAAATAAATTTGACACGCCTCATCCTTCATTACTCCATCTCTGTCTATGCGTACTTTTGATAGTTAATACGATAAGAAACTAAATAATTGGGAAGAGATATAACATACCATCCTAACAATGACGACAATATTAGCATAACATTCCTGTTAGATTTCAATATTACAATGAGAGGCCCAGTCCAATTAGTAGTTTTTGAGCCATGTGTTGTACCAAAAGAGTTAGCAATAATGAATTCCACACATTGTCAAATGGTAATACAAGATTTTGTATCGGACATGGATTTATCCCCTCGCTGTCAGGAGGTTTCTTAATTCTTTTAATTTTTACTAAATTTTTATATTTCTATAAAATTCAGTGCACTATGTAGCTACCAAAGATAGTGTACTATGAGGTATATCAACCATGTACCTATCAAAGATAGCATACTGTGACGTATATCAACCAAGTTCAATGATAGACTTAGAGGTTAATCATCTCTAAATTTAGGGGTTAGAATATAGAATGAATGGATTCCAACAATGAATACACCACATATTCATGGAAACTACTGTAACATCCAAGTTTCATAATTTGCACATGTAGTTTGTTGACCATGCATTGCATGGGACACAATTGTTGACTCATAGTCAACAATATGTTGTGTGGCAGTAAAACTACCGCTCACGTGTTCGAACCAACTTTTTTCCTTTAGTTTTTGAATGGTCCTATTGTCTAATACTTCTTCTCCATCTATAAAGGACCACAAATTATACCTCCTACCTTGCATCTTCTCTTCACCCCTTCATCTATTACCATCCAATAAACAACTACTCATACAACCCTTTATCTTATGGTATCTCAAAATTATTTCTACTTCTGCGATTATAAAGTTTGCGTTATTTTTCCCTTTTGTACTAATCACATTTAACTACAGTGGTTACCTCTACGACGAGGTGAGCATATTTAATTTCTATTATTTCTATGCAGTAGGCGAATACATATGAAACTCACAGCCAAATCAATATCTTGTTTAAGAAATTATTGAATGAAAAATTCTCTTTTAATTACTCTATAAACTTCTTGATTTATTGTTCGATCTTAGAATTGTTTCCAACAATATAAAATCCCCTCTCTTGCAAGTAGTTATATTTTTATATTTTGTACTAATTACATTTAATTGTAGTGTTATCCTTTGCAACTAACCGACTTCCATTTACTAGACAAAAACATATGAAAACTATAGCTAACTCTTAGTAGTGTTTGAAAAATTCTTAAATGAAAAACATTCTTCTAATTACTCTATAATTTTTTTATAGAATTGGTCATATTGAATTTTCTTTCTGAATATAAAGTATTCTCTTCCACTCCTAGCATTTACCCTTTTACACTCATCACATTTTAAATTTTACTAGCATTTTTCTTGCAGTTGCGGCCTAGTTGGATATAATTTCTATTATTTCCATGTAGTGGGAAAATAAATATGAATGCTATAGTGAAATATGTGTCATGTTTAATAAATTGTTGAATGAAACACTCTTTTAATTACTCTATAAAATTCTTGACGACCTGCTGACCCAGAGCTCCTATAAATTGGCAACTTTATATATTTACTCAATGATTTCTTTATTTACAAACGCTTTTGCTTCTATTTTTAAACTTTTTGCATGATACACATATTTTATAGTTTGACGCATGCTTGATTTGAATGGAAAATTAGGGCATGGATTGTCATCAGAAAACTTGTCCTACAAGAATGCCCATCGATATGAATTGAAAAAGTGACATATTTTATGTATCATTTTTTTTTATTTATATGGAATGCAATACTACTACTACTATGTTAGATGAACACCCAATGATTCCAAAACTATTGTTCTGAATCATTTTTCAGAGTACAGATCCATCCATTCTTCTTGTATAGAGTTTTATATATTCATTTATATTATATTATTCTCTACAATTTTTATAAGAGCAAAGACATCCATTAAAAATCATCTTTACAATGTCTATACTTAAATAGATATGGACTTACTTTTAACATGAATATGTTCCTATGAAGTGAGGAAGTTAGCGTAGCACTGACAAATGGAAGCGACAACACCTACGAACTTTCATATTTCTAGCAACTTGCTCTGTGAAAGACATGAATGTATCTATCACAATGCATGTGATGAGTGGAAATGAATATTTTCCATCATCGGAAGTAGTGCCACCACTATTGTGAAGGAGGTTCTCTAATGTGGGGCTCAAATTTTTCAAAGCAAGTAAATACTCTCCCATGCGGGAGGTGTAGTTGTGTTCAAGAAGTAAGCCATCAAGATCGAATTTTCCACCCTCGTTGCTTCAAATCATGATCAAAATCGCCTCTAGAAACAAGAGAATTGGTGTTTCTTGCATAAACCATAACTAATTGTTTATGAATACATTAAGTAATGAAGAAAGTGACGAAAAATCCTTGCACATCCAACAAATTTTCCAAATTCATGAGAGTGTTAACATGACTTTGTGCAGCGAAAGGCATAATCACCACATGCAAAGCACATTTCAGGTTCTCATTTTGAACATTCTGTCAGAAAGTTGGCTTAGGTTGATGGACAGTTGGTATGATTGTTGGTTGTCATTGATGTCAACCATTGGAGAGTGATATTGTAGATTGATGTCAACCCTTAGTGATTGATGTCAACCCTTGGAGAAAGTCCAGTAGCAAATTCTGATAGCACAAAGGTTTGGGTAATGGACCCAAGGTTGTTTCATGTATAATAGTATGAGTTTTAATATATTTGAAGGTAATACTATTATATATGGATAGTATATGTCATTCAATTTCCGGTGGTCTATGGAACGTCACATAACTTCTCACGGTTAGAGAGTTATGGCCATGTGAAGTTGGAGAAAGGTTTGGGTAATGGATAATCATATGAGTTTTGATATATTTGCAGGTAAAAATATTCTAGAATATTACATGTCATTCCATTTCCGATGGTATGTGGAACTTCACATAACTCCTCATGGTTAGAGAGTTATGGCCATGTGAAATTGGAGAACCCTTATGAGTCATCTAGAAGCCCCAAAAGGTCAAAATAGTCAAAGTGGTTTAAGAGATTTTAAAAGGTAAATAATAAAGTGAAGTGATGAGTGTACTATAAGTCAAAGTGAATACAAAAGAAATTATTTAAATAATAAAGTTAATGGATAAATTACTAAGTTGACAAGTGGTTAGAAGTGGCTTAACCCTAAAATAAGGAAAGTGGGTTAAGATGGTTAAAAGTTAGCCCCTAGAGGAAGCTACATGAAAGTATAAATAAGAGGCAAGGCTCTCTCATTTTAATTACACTTGAGCATATTGAATATCTACAGGTGACTGAGGTAACCAAAGGATATCTAAGCCGAAATTCAGAGGGAAGGTGAAGTAAAGAAGGCCGAAATTCAAGGGAGGATAAATTCCTTTTATGATGCTTTCTAAGGTTGTTTGGATAGGTTGTTGTGATAGGTTATTCATACATGTTTGGTGCATGGCTGACGCACTTGTTGATGGTACAAGTTGGTGCATGTTTGATGCACTTGTTTATGGTACAGGTTGATTATAGGTTGTTTGGTAAAGTTTGGTGCATGGTTGATGCACTTGTTTATGGTATAGATTGATTACAGGTTGAGGTACAGGTTGATTACAGGTTGAGGTACAGGTTGATACATGGTTGATGCATGGTTCAGGTTATTGGTACAGATTTTTTGGTGTAGGTTGATTGGTACAGGTTTACATCAGTATATCTCATAGTGATAGTGTGACAATGGTTCCATCATTCTACTTATATGTCAGGGTGGTTGGACGGGGCAAGGACAGGTGGTTGTAGCCAAAGAACATAGGGGGTTGTAGCCTCCTTTTGGTTGTAGCCAGAGAATTGGGGTAGCCTAAGAAACTAGGGGGTTGG
The DNA here is from genome assembly GCA_032191745.1 of Picea mariana. Lineage (NCBI taxonomy): Eukaryota > Viridiplantae > Streptophyta > Pinopsida > Pinales > Pinaceae > Picea > Picea mariana. Next base: position 129,874 of record JASDQU010100664.1, read on the forward strand.
AGCCTCCTTCCAGTTGCAGCTGGAAAACAAAGGAAGTTGGTGCTTCCAATGAATGTAATTCTTAAAGACATATAAGAAAAATTATTTTGTGGTTTTCTCCCACTTTGAGTTTCCATGTAAAAACACTAGTGTACTATGTATGTGTATGATTGCTCATTTTTTTATTGTTTATTTACTCTGCAACTATTGGATGATAATGCTACCTTTATATAACACTTGCATTTGTGGTTAAAAAGGATTGAATTACTCTATTATGGATTCACCCCCTCCTCTCAGTAATCCAACAATTGGTATAAGAGTTGGTTCCTTCAGGAAACAATTTAACCATTGGAAGGAGATAATGGATTATTCTGAGAATGGAGTACCAATGTTTAATGGTCAAAATGGTTTTAAGTATGAAATGTGGAGCAGAAGGATGAAAATATTTTTACAGGCACAGGGACATTATATTTGGCTATCAGTTGTTACAGAATATGATAGTTCAAAAAGGGAAAAGACTACATCCAAGAAGGAATTGAAGAAGAATAACAAAATAGCAATGGATTTCATCTGGGAAGGATTACCTAATCCGGTAAGAGAAAAGGTTGGTAAATGTTCATCAGCCAAAGAACTTTGTGATAAGTTACATGATAAATATTCTTCACCCATCGCAGATTCAGAAAATGCCAAAGAAGATGCAAATACATATCAAGAAGAATTATGTTCACCATGTCAAATAGATTCAAAAGATGGAGAGTACATAATCACCAAAGGTATGTTGTCTTTATTTAATTGTGAAAAACGTGGAAATCTTTAAATAGAATGCCATGAAGGAAATGAGACAGAAAAACTAATTGAAAAGGAAGACAATTATGAAGTAGAATTGATTAGTGCTTTAGATGAACTAAGAGAAGAAAACAAGTCACTCAAGAAAGAATTGATGAAACAAAAGGAAAGTGTTCACATTTTTTAAGGATCCCAACAGGCATCGAGAACTTAAAAACTCAACTAGAAGAAGCCAGAAATATCAAAGAAAATCTTGAATATCAAAAGAAGTATTTGGAAGCAAACATAGAAGAACAAAAGAAAGAAGCATAAATGAGAGAGAAGATATTGACAAATCATCTTAAGGAAATAACTGACGATCTAAACCAACTTGAGGCAGAGTTTGGTCAAGAAGAGAAAGGACTTGAAGAAGAAATAATTACATTAAAAATTCAGCTTGAAGAAGCGAAAAGAACAGAAGAAGTCTCAGATAATGAAGAAAGAAGAAAAGGTTGAGAAGCTTGAAGAAGAAGCTGTCACATTAAGAAGTAAAATCGTCAAGCTCAACAAGAACGTTGAAGAGACAGAAACATCCACATCAATTATAGAGAATGAAGAGAAGCACTTTAGGTTGCTAGAAAATAAGAATGAAGAAAATAGAAAGAGTTATGTAAAAGTACTCAACGGAAGGAATCATGGTCAACCAAAATCTAAGAAAAATATTGAAGATACATCTTCAAGAATACCATCCATGTTCAAGCCACAAAGAATCTTCAATCATGATCATGATCAATCAAGGAAAATTTTTAGAAGGACTACGCCACAAAGAACATCATTCACTCGCAGGTATGCAAATTTATTTTATGGTCATTGTTTTTATTGTACTAACTTTGGACATAAGGTTGCAGATTGCAGGGATTATAAAAGAAATGTTCAAGCAAGAAATGCCTATGTGGCCCCACGTAACATTGAATGTTACAAATTTCATAACTATGGACAAATAACTAGTGATTGTAGAAGCATGATCGATACTTCCATAAAAGAGAACACTGATATCAAATGTAAGAAAGTGTGGATAAGAAAACACGAAGAACATGTGAACAAATACCAGGTCCCAGAGATCGCAAAATTGACAATAAAATGAGATGAAGAAAATTCTACAGAGAAAAAGAAAGATGTCAGATACAGAAAGGTTTGGAAAATAACTGAAAGAAAAGAAAGACATGTAAATAAGGAACATGTTCAAGAGATTATACTTTTAGGAATTGTAGTGAAAGATGAATCCACAGACAAAGAAAGAAGTCAGATCTCAGAGAGATGATGAATCTACCAATGAAGATGATGATGAATACACATTAGAGACGGAATTCTTCTGATCCATCTAGCTTAGACACTCCCACGTAATATGAATATTAGACAGAGGGAGTCTATGTGATAGTTGTGAAAGACCAAAGAACCATCATTCGAGCAATTTGTAGAGTTTGAGAAGACAGATCTAGATATTTCAGTTAGCAGAAGTACAATTTGATAGATTAATCAAGACTTCATAATAGTATAGTGATAAATGGGTCAACATTATGGACAATTGTGCAAGTAGAGTCTTGGACAGTATGGACAGAGATGGATTCGTAAGAACACTTAGCAGGTTTGGATAGATATATGATAGTGGACAAGAGCATGGATTCATAGATTGGTTCAAAGAGTGGTTCAGAGACAAAGGAACATTATCATAATAGATGATAATTACACAGGAAATGACTCGAACAATGCTAATGGATTCTAAATTGACAGATATTTTTTGGACACATGCAGTGCATACAACAGTTCACATTAAAAACAGAGTAATGCTCAGAAACAACAATGACAAAACTCCCTGCGAACTATGGAAAGGAAGCGCAAACAACAACCTCTACATCAAGGTAACTCAAGGTAGTATTTTATTAATTGAAATTTATGTTGATGATATTGTTTTGGAAGTACTAATGGTAGGTTAAGCTAGAAATTTGAAAAGGATATGCAAAATGAATTTGAAATGTCATTACTTGGAGGACTATCCTTCTTTATGGTTCTTAAGATATGTCAAAGCAACCAAGGAATTTTTATTTTTCAAACTAAGTATATCAGAGAAATGCTAAAGAGGTTTGGAATGAAGAATGCAAACCAGTTACCACTCCTATGAAAACCAGTTGCAAGTTGAGAAAAGATGATGATTCAAAGTCTATAGACCAGAGACAATACATGCCATTGATTGGTAGTTTACTATATGTGACAACATCTAGACCAGATGTAATGCAAGAAGTTGGACAAGTGGCACGATTTCAAGCAACACCAAAGGAAACACATGTCGTAGAAGTGAAGAGGACTTTTAGATATCTCAAAGGAACAAAAGAGTTTGGATTATGGTATCCAAAAGGAAATGATCTATCACTTATTTCCTACATAGATACAGATTCGGAAGGTTTCATTGATGACCGACGAAGCACCAGTGGAGCAACATTATACTTGGGTGAGTGTTTAGTATCATTTCTAAGCAAGAAACAATCATCAATATCCTGATCTATAGCCGAGGTAGAGTATATTGTAGCAGTAGCATGTTGTACACGGGTTCTATAGATGAAACAAACTCTAACAAATATATAGGTTGAGTATGATGAGGCAATTCCAATCTATTGTGATAATACAAGTGCCATCAATATCTCAAATAACCTGGTGATGCACTCCAAGACGAAGCACATTCCAATCAAGTATCACTTTCTACAGGAACAGGTTGCAGAGAAGAACATCAGAGTTGAATATGTGGGCACAAAAGAACAAGTGGCAGGCATCTTTACAAACCTGCTTCCACGAGAAGCCTTTGAGTATCTTTTTCAGAGACTAGGAGTAATTTCTACTCCAAAATGAATTCTTTTGAATGCTTATCTTATATGTCTTATATGTACACAGGGAAGCACCATAAATAGGACAATTCAGGTTGGGAGATCAATTTCAGGAAGAGTTATGTTAGGGGGAGCAACCCTGGATGGAAAGATACCTTTGCCATTGATGACAAAGGGGGAGAGATTTATCATATGCAAAGGTAAATGCTTGGAGAGAGAGCATAGAGACATGTTTCCAAGGGGAGCGATTGTCACAAGGGAAGAATGTTTGATATGACTTTAGAATGATACCCTTTGTCAAAGGGGGAGATATTATTCATATGAAGGGAGAGAGAGTAATAATAGACTTATAAACACAAAGAAAAATCAAAGGCATGTAGACAGGGGGAGCAGCCCCAAGGAGAGTTCAGTCAAGGGGAGCAGCCCCAAAGGGAGATACCCTTTTCCATTGATGTCAAATGGGGAGAGATAGAAACATTGATGAGGAGTATAAGCATGAATGTTATCATGACTAAGTGTTTCCATCAATGTTGGTGCTTCCATCAATGCCAAAGGGGCAGATTGTCAAAAATTTGGCTTAGGTTGATGGAAAGTTGGTATGGATTGTTGGTTGTCATTGATTTCAACCATTGGAGAGTGATATTGTAGATTTATGTCAACCCTTAGTGATTGATGTCAACCCTTGGAGAAAGTTCGGTAGTAAATTCCGGTAGCACAAAGGTTTGGGTAATGGAACCAGGTTGTTTCATGTATAATAGTATAAGTTTTAATATATTTGAAGGTAAGACTATTCTATATGGATAGTACATGTCATTCCATTTCCAGTGGTATGTGGAACGTCACATAATGCCACACAGTTAGAGAGTTATGGCCATGTGAAGTTGGAGAAAGGTTTGGGTAATGGACCCAAGTTTGTTTGATGGATAATGGTATGAGTTTTGATATAATTGCAAGTAATAATATTCTAGATGGATATTACATGTCATGCCATTTCCGGTGGTATGTGTAACGTCACATAACTCCTCACGGTTAGAGAGTTATGGCCATGTAAAGTTGGAGAACCCTCATGAGTCATCTAGAAGCCCCAAAAGGTCAAAGTAGTCAAAGTGGTTTAAGAGATTTTAGAAGGTAAATAATAAAGTGAAGTGATGAGTGTACTATAAGTCAAAGTGAATACAAAATAAATTATTTAAATAATAAATTTAATGGAGAAATTACTAAGTTGACAAATGGTTAGAAGTGGGTTAACCCTAAAATAAGGAAAGTGGGTTAAGATGGTTAAAAGGTAACCCCTTGAGGAAGCTATATGAAAGTATAAATACGATGCAAGGCTCTCTCATTTTAATTACACTTGAGAATATTTAATATCTACAGGTGATTGAGGTAACCAAAGGATATCTAAGCCGAATTTCAGAGGGAAGGTGAAGTAAAGAAGGTCAAAATTCAAGGGAGGATAAATTCTTTTGATGATGCTTTCTAAGGTTGTTTGGACAAGTTGTTGTGACAGGTTTTTCGTACACGTTTGGGGCATGGTTGATGCACTCATTGATGATACATGTTGATGTACAGGTTGGTGCATGGTTGATGCACTTATTTATGGTACATGTTGATTACAGGTTGTTGCATGGTTGATGTACTTGTTTATGGTACAAATTGATTACATGTTGAGGTACAAGTTGATGCATGGTTGATGCATGATTTAGGTTATTGGTACAGTTTGTTTGGTGTAGGTTGATTGGTACAAGTTTACATCAGTATATCTCACAGCGATAGTGTGATAGTGGTTCCATCATTCTACTTATATGTCAGGGTGGTTGGACGGGGTAAGGACAAGTGGTTGTAGCCACCTTCCGGTTGTAGCCGGAGAACATAGGGGGTTGTAGCCTCCTTGTGGTTGTAGCCAGAGAATTGGGGAGTTGGAACTTCCCTCAGGTTGTAGCCTGAGAAACTAGAGGGTTGGAGCCTCCTTCTAGTTGCAGCTGGAAAACAAAGGAAGTTGGTGCTTCCAATGAATGTAATTCTTAAATACATATAAGAAAAAACATTCCATAGTTTTCTCTCGCTTTGGTTTTCCACGTAAAAACATTGGTGTACTGTGTATGTGTATGATTGCTCATTTTTTCATTGTTTATTTACTCTACAACTATTGGATGATAATGCTACATTGATATAACACTTGCATTTGTGATTAAAAATGATTGAATTACTCTATTATTGATTCACCCCCCTTTTAGTAATCCAACACATTCATCGTATTCTTCTAATGCATTTTTTTTCCAAGCATCCATTCTACATTAGACCCTGTATTCAATACACTCAATCATAATCCCATCTAGCCAAGACATTCACGTAGTACTAGTGGTTTAGCTGAAAAGTTGGTGCAAAGAAACAACGTGAAGCTGAGAAGCATTTTTAATGAAAAAGATTCTAATGTGTGAATAAATGGGATCAAATGATAACCATATGAACCCAACGAATGCATCGCTTTGATATCATTATTGTACAACACGTAACTTGGATAAGAAAAAAATGATAGGTTTACCGCCAACCCAATTTCACAAGTATCTCTCCAAATTATGTAAATCACTTTTAGTTCTTTATAAAAATTATATTTAAATTAAATGAAATTAAATATACTGAATATTACGTTTCAATTGGTTTTAAAATACCTTCATATCATTTAGCTTAAATTATAAAAGGTTGTCTTTTGAAAACGTACCAAAGCACCACTTTTTGATCTTAGAATCGCGTCAAAAAAAATTAATCCACATTAATGTACCTTTTAAATTTCAACATGGCTAAGAAAGGAATTGGTCCTTTTCGCCAAACATGCATTAATCTTTATATATTTAAAGAAAATATAATTTATGATTAAAAATAGGAAATTAAATAAATATGAACTCTATAATAAAATAAAATATGTACCGAGTCAAATTCTATTCACTTTAAATTAATTTTTTTTAGTTATAAAGTTTTTATAAAATTATGTATTAAATTAAATTTTTGAAAGATTTTTTTTTTTTCCTAAAATTTTAAATTAGATATTTTAATTTTTTTTATTAGTTTAGTACTTTAATTTGACAACTATAATGTTATGAGTAGTATTTGTTAGAAAAATAAAATCACTTTTAAAATATAAATTGCAATTTTTTTAATACGAATCACATATTCATATCTATCATTTATACCTATCATGCAAAATAATCATAATCTATACCATATATTCCATTACATCAATATGAAAATCCACCACAATTAAATTATAAAACAAAAAACATTTAGTATAGGTAATACCTTCTAAACGTCTTGATTATGCAATTATTTTGTATTTTGCATAATTACAATAATAAACTGTAAATACAAATTTTCACGAAAGAGATAAGATGACCGTAGGCAATGATATACACCACATTTACTAACATTCTGAAAGTTTTTTTTTTATGTAAATAAAAATATTGTATTACCTTACACTATCAAAAATCGACACATATCTAAGAGTACATCAAGACTTTCCACCTGTTTTGCCACATGTATGGAAACCAGAACAGGTGGTTGGCTTTGTGCATAGACTAGAAAACGACACATGTTTGAAACCATAATAGCTTGCCACCTGTTCTGCCACATGCATGTTGGACATATTTTCATTGATGTCAACAGTCGATGTGATGATTTGTTGTTACGATGAATTATCATTGTGATTTACCATAGATGAGATTTTCATTGATGTCGACAGTATATCAGTTAGTTGAAAATGTCAAACAATATGTAGAGATCGAAAGCGTAAGCTTAGGAGGAGGAGCGAACAATATGCAGAAGATCGAAAGCGTAAGCTAGGGAGGAGGAGCGAACAATATGCAGAGGTAAAATCTCATAATCAAAAGCGTAAGCTCAGGAAGAGGAGTGAACAGATTGCAAAGATCAAAGCTCAGAAGGAAAAGCATAAGCTCAGGGTGAGAAGCCTCAGCAACCGTCCGATCAAGAAATTGACCGTGTTGATCGTCTAATATTATGGACATCGGTCATATGAGTGACCATGGGATTGAAGACCATTGGAGGATCATGACCGTCGGATCTGCAAGCTAGATCAATGACAGGGATGAATTGCGGAGAGCGAAATAAGAATTAAACAACTCGCTAGTTCTAATCCCGCAATTGGTCTAGATAGTCAAATCTCATAAACCCAAATATCGACGATTGTGGTTGATCTAACAAACGATCAGATTAAGTCGTATTAAATCGTGACCATCAGATGCACAATCGCTAGATCAACGATAGGAATAGATTGCGGAGATCGAAAGGAGAATTAAATATCGTAATATTTCCAATCTCGCAATTAGTCAGGACAGTTAGATTTTATAGCCTTGAAGATCAACGATTGTGGTTGACTCACCAACAAATCACAACTTCAAATTGTGGAGTTTTGGTGACGAGTTAAATCACTCACAAGTTGTGGTTCTGCAATTATCCTTGATCGTTGATCTACTTCGAGTGTCTTCACGACCGTTGGATCAATTTAAGTGGAAGGATAGGATATGCAGGGAAAAACAGTTGAGAATTCGATTATCCGAATACCCGTCAATCGTTGGATCACTTTTGAGTGGAAGGACAAGATAAGCTGAAAAATCTGAAATCTCAATTACCCGAATATCTATCAATGGTCGGATCACCTTAAGTGGAAGGACAAGATAAGCAAGGGCTGAGATCTGAGATCTCGATCGCCCGAATTTTCGTCAGTTGTTGGATCGAACTAAAAGGAAGGATATGATAAGCAAAGACAAAGAGTCGTTGGATTTAATCCAAGGGAAACCTGCATTGCAGACAGATCAAGTCGTTGATCTAAGATCATGTTCAAACAAATATCATGAGCCGTCTTGCATAATGTTTTATAATCATCATTTTCTCTTTAATTTGGTTTAGAAGCTATATTTGGAACAAGATGAATTGTGTTGAAAGCTTTACATAATTTAGACTCCCTATGTGGATGAAATTACATGTTAGAGATGAATCAAGAAAAGTTATTTTTTAGACAAACCAAAGATCAATCATATTGAGAAACTAAGACCATTGATGGATTGTACATGACAAATTGGGGGAACTATGTTTTTGAATTTTTCTATATCTAGTCATTTTAGCCTTCAAATCTTATTTCAAATTTTTTTATTATTTATGGAGATTTTCATTTTAGGCAAATTTTAGTTTCTTGAAAATTCTATTTTCTGCAATTTTTATTTTCAAAAAATTGTATTTCTGAGATTTTAATTTTTAGTATAAAACTTCACAGGGATATAATTTTGTTACGCAATGTCAAATTGAAGTGTTTTTTTTATTATTATTTTGGCTATTTTTCATGTATAAATTTTCTAGTATCAATTTTGGATTTTCTCATAATGATTTCCAAACTTGTAAATGTGCTTGAGTTAGATGGTTCTAACTATAAAAAAAAATCACTGGTGACATTGTTCATTGTTCCCTAAACATTTTATCCTGGATAGAAGTGAAGTTAATTTATCTTTACAACTTATTAAGGATGAGCAAAGTTTTCATTAAGGAGGAATGTTATGTAATATGTCATCTTCATATGTATATGTATCCATTCTCTCAATCAATATAAAAAACAAATGTTAGAATGTGTTGTAATTTTTTTCTAGTAACCACATTTATTGATATAATTATATCATTATGACGATATATATAAAATTTAGTATCATTATTAATGAAACATAGAATTATTAAGTACATTAATTTCCATCTTTTATGACTTTATATGAGTTTCATCTATAAAACTCATAATCCCTTAATATAAACAACCAAACTACTTAATAATTTTTTTTGTTTCCCTATTCATTATATGGATTAGTCTTCTCATTATTAAATCTTATATATTAAGGAGTTTTTTATCCACTTTACTCATCCAATTTAGGACATTTTTGTAATTTATGACATTTTTTTGGATCATCATAAACTTTAACTTTATGTTTTAGAAGAATTATTATTATTATTATTATTATAAACTCCAACATAATATAAAAGTATAATATAATAGTATATTTATTATTATTATTATTATTATTTGTATATATACACATAAATATAGTTTTAGACGAGGAAAAAATATTTGACTTTTTTATATATATGATTAAAATATCACTTCAACTCATTTTTTCCAACATATATAAAAAACAAATTCCAACATAGTATAAAAATATAATATAATAGTATATTCATTATTATTATTATAATCTATATACATACACATAAATACTTCTTCATCTAGTTTTAGAGGAAGAAAATTCGACTTTTCTATATATATGATTAAAATATTTTGCCATAATAAAAGAAAAAAAAACCTAATTCAAATCTCTCGAAACAATATAGGTTGTATGATTTGTACAAATTCACATTTTAGGAAACAACATACAACCTTTGCCGCCATCATAATAATAATAATAATAAATAAATAAAATAAACTAATTCAAATCTCTTAAAAAACAACATATGGTTGTATGATTTGTACAGGTTCACATTTTAGGAAACAACATATGGTTGTATGATTTGTACATGTTCATAATGTTTTTTTAAAGATAATAGGTGGAATTAATATGTGATAAAGAGTTAATGGAATTATGGTTAGGGTTTTAATGAATTCATAATATCTCATGTCCTTTGGTTTTGGATTTTTTTTTGAATTTTAGTAAATTTTGTAGCAATTCTTTTTTTCCTACCTTTTTTCATTAATTTATGGTTGTTCTTTTTATTGATAAAATAGTTGAATAAGTTGGATACCTTGATAACTTTAATAATAATAGCTTGGGAGTTCTTCCTGAAAAGATTTGAGAAGTAGTTGACTCTTCTTTTTACAATGCCATTAATATTTGTTTTTCAACTATCATTTTCTTTGTCAATTTTTCAAATAGAGGTAATATTTTCCCCTCTCTTTGCATATCTATGAAATAATTTGGTATTTCCATCACCTACTTGAAGCCAAATGGTTTTGCTCTTGATTCTCCATTCTTTCACTTTTTCTAGCAATAAGTTCCTCTAGCTTCACCTCCATCTTCTAGGCATCATTTAGATACCTAAAACCTACACTACTATATAGCATCTCTGACCCTTCTTCTAATTCTCTAAGGAGCTAAGTTCCTCTATTTTTCTTCCAACAACTTCACCTCTATCTTTTAGGCATCATTCAGATACCCAAAACCTACACTATTATATAGCATTTCCAACCCTTCTTCTAATTCTCTAAGGAGCTTGCCATATTTCTATTTTTTATTCTTAGCCCATTGGGCTACTACCTTCTTTGCCTCTTTTAGATTTTTTTCGAATTGTAACATAGCTACCCTTGAGGACGAATCATAGGATTTCCAATAAGATTTTATATTGTTTACAAACTCCTCCATCTTCAACCATTTTGGATTTAATTTGAAGGGGCTAGCTGGCTTTTCCTGTGCAACAATGATTTCTAGTACAACTAGACTATGATTAGAGTTTGCTCTTAAGGCGACCCATTGTTTTACCCAAATCACTTCATCCAGTAAACCTTCAGAGACTAAAAATTAGTCAAACCTTCTTGTGATTTTATCATCCCTGGTTCTTTTGTTTCTCCAGTTGGGAGACAACTTTGCTAGTTCAATGTTCGGCAAGCCCAATTCCTCCGATTTTCTCAAGAAATGTCCTAAAAAACAATCTATTTGGGCCCATAGACAGGCAGAATAGAAATTTATCTTCCCATATCCATGGAGAAGAGGGAAACCCCTAGGCTTGAAGGAAAAGCCCAAAATTTAGTTAGGGTGAAAGAGCACCTCTGCCATCCAGTTATATTCCCACCAAATCTCCTAATAGCAACAATAAAGTTGAAATTTGACCCACTCAAAAATTTAGAAAGTTCCTAATTTTTTTTCTCTCCTTCGGCCATAATCTCCTGAAGCAGGATAATAGAGGGTTTTTAAGGACTCTATTAACCTCTTCATGGCCAATTTATTAGAGATATTAGCCAACCCTTGGCAATTAAATGTCAGATAGATCATTTGAGACCCTCACAAAGGGCAATTTCTCTAAGGTTCCCTATCAATGAAAGTTTATTTATGCATCAGATCTCTAAAGATATTTGTTTCTACGCCGTGGACAAGTGAGACTTTCTCCCTCTCTAATTTGGTTTTTGACCTTTCTCTTCTAGAAACCCTAACCCCCCTGCCACTTTCCCAGGGAAATCAAGGGTTTCCTTACCCTTTCATCTAAGTTTGTATTTGGATGATTCTTGGGGAGCAAAATCTCTAGAAGGAACATGTGCATATGTTCCTTGCCTAGGAGATGCAGATGTCCTTACCTAGACATTAAATTTTGTTATAGGAATTTCAATCGCAAGGAATGAGAGTCGAGGAAACAAGGTTTTTTATTCTTATTAGGCTAGGCAAGATTTCAATGATAGATTCCAACCCTTTAGGTTTTACCTCTAGCCCCCAATATCCAAAAAAAAAATCAGTGGACTTTCTTTTGCAAGGGGAAGGAATCTGAGGTGACTTACCCGAAGATAGTTTTCCAACTTTGTTTCCACAAACCGCATCCAAACTTCAATCCTTGTGAACACATGATTTCATTGGCTTCTGCTATGATTCAAGTGGGATAACTGGAGACTTTTCATTGACCCTTTTATTCCCAATTAACTTACGCCTTCTCTGAATGATAGGGGTTTATGCCAGTTCCACTCCAAGTAATTTTGGTTGAGTTTTCTTCATCCATACCATCCTTTCATAAGGGTATGAGTAGTCCATTTCTAAATTCCCATAACTATGGTAGCATCCACACTTAAAGAGAATGCCTTCATAGTCTAGAGTGAGTTGGTAAGAGTCTATCCCATACTTGGCAATTTCCTATGCCAAACCCTTTTTTGTCTCTAAACCCATTAATATTCTTTCCATTCCATCATACCCTATATCACAAAAGGTGTAGTTTGCTTCATAGTACGAGCCAAGAAAATTCCCTATTGCTTCAAATACCTCCTCCGACCATAAAACAAGAGGAATACCCGGAATGCGAACCCATACTAGAAGGATATCAACTCATGCGATTCTCACATCGAATTATGCATGACATTTCTTCAAAAATAAATTTTGAGAACCCCACTTCCATCTACTATGCAAGACTCAATTTACCTCAGCCACCGTTTTGAATACCCAAACTAACCATCCTTTTGCCAAAGTCGTAATGCAGGGGAGGGTGGGGGAGTATATAACCACAAGTTTGAAATTTTCCTTGGTCCAATCCTTAAGACAATCCATGTTCATCCTCCTACCATGGAATCGGAAGACGATTGTCCCTTCTTCCAATTCCATCACATCATTGAGCCTAGTTGTGGCCCCTAATTTCGTGCCTATCAACTCCTCTAGTTTCTTAATACATTTTCATTTATTGGGTCTCCTTTCTCATTCTAGAGAAGGATGCCCTCATCTCCCTACCTCAAGTGTAGTTGAGTCGTTTATGAGGGTAAAATCCAGGTATTTTGCAATAAAACCTTCCTATGGTTTAGCTACTAACAATCCAAAATGATTGCAAAATGAAAGATCAAACTCCCTATAGGAAGCTAAGGTCGAGTCATCAATATCAATGCCTTCATAATGTCGATTTAAAACTCTCGTCTCTTCAATCCAGTGAATTAACATGACAAGATTTGCAAGATGCTTTCCATCATGTACCACAGCTGATATAACTAAGGTAGCATTAACCTTAACCCAAAAAACCGTTCACTATTAATTCTCAAGCCTTGATTCTTAACATGTAATCATTAACCCTTCCCCATTCTTAATTTTTAGTGCTTAACCCCTTAAATCTCAACCCTTCACGGGTTCTTTTACTCTCACAAGCGAGTTTTATTTGAAAAATCGTGGTTGGTTAAGACTTTGAGAGCCCTGATACCGTACATGTTAAACACCATTCAAAAGCTCATCCATGTAAAGTTTTTACCGAAGGTTTCCTAAAGTGATATTTGGTGGGTCCTATGTACGAGGTTTTAAATATATTTTTATTTTTAAATTAAAGTTGCTTTATTAAAAGCATTTTTTTATGCTTTTAATAAAGTAACTCTATTAATCCCTTTATAAAAGTGAAATACGTTTTTTAAAAAGCTAAGGAAGTCATGTGTTCAAACTGTTTCACTTTAAACACATAATATAACCATAATTATTCATCCCATCAATTGGAAATCAATAGAATTATTTCGAGGAAAAGAAAGAATGTCTTAATGTTACTTCTACTTCTTGTTATGTAATTAATCTTAATATCTTTTGAGGGATGCGTCTAAATGCTACGTGGGGAGTCTATCAGGAATCCTCATTGTTGTTGAATGCAATGTCTTGCTACTTGTGGTGAGAACAAAGAACAACAAGTAGTGTTGAGGCAAACAAATTTTTGCCCAACAACTCCAAATTTAATTTGTTGAGATCTAGACCATTTTAGAAATTGCTTGTGAGTTGTTTTCTCTTCTTGAGTAGGATGAGCATATAGGGGTTTTGTGCAAATAAATGACAACTCAAATGCATTTTTTTAAGAAAGAGACGTAAGATTTTGAGTTGAGGCAAATGATGATTGAGATGAAGTATTAAATGCAATCTTCTAGGAAGAAGATTTGGAGATTTGAAGAAAACTAGCATAATGTCCAACCTTTCTATTTTCATGAGGATGATGATATGCTTGAACGTGGTGAAGTGGTTTTCCTTTTTGAAGATGGGTGTGAAGGTTCTCAAGACTTCATTTTCAATAGTCAATATTATAGAAGTCTCCTTTTAAAATCAATAATATGATGCAAACATGGTAGAGCAAGAGGATGAAGTTACATCAAGTTCTTCTTTAGAATTCAAGAATATGACTTAGGGAAGATGATGGTTGAGCTGAAGGGTCAAATGTTATTATTCATGGGGGGAATTGTTGTTGATTTAATGACAATTTATCAAGCTTAACTTGATGAAGAAATGAAAGCCCATGCGTCAAGTTTAGAGCTTGAAAGTTAGGACGCATGCGTCAAGTTTCGTCTTTCTTGAGGACCACGATGACCAATGATGAATAAGGGTTGGTACTAGGGAAAATAACACCAGTAGCGAGAAACTCTTGGATTATATTTTATATTTCATTTTTATGGGAAACTGGATAGCAATATGGTTGTACATTATGTGGGAGGATATTGGGTATGAGTAGAATAGAATGACCATGCTCATCTTGAGAGGGTGGTAGTCCTTGGGGATATTCAAACATGGATTGGTGTTTGGACAAGATTAATTTAATGACAATTGTTTAGAGCTTGAAAGTTAGGACGCATGCGTCAAGTTTCGTCTTTCTTGAGGACCACGATGACCAATGATGAATAAGGGTTGGTACTAGGGAAAATAACACCAGTAGCGAGAAACTCTTGGATTATATTTTATATTTCATTTTTATGGGAAACTGGATAGCAATATGGTTGTACATTATGTGGGAGGATATTGGGTATGAGTAGAATAGAATGACCATGCTCATCTTAAGAGGGTGGTAGTCCTTGGGGATATTCAAACATGGATTGGTGTTTGGACAAGATTAATTGCATGTCAGGATGAACGAGTTGAGAAGGTGCCTCAAAGGCTTGAATGGCAGGGAATTGAGTCACAATGCATGAATGCCCCCTTTTTAGAAGATTTTCCATATGGTGGCAACTGAATATTTCAGGAGGGACGACTATAATTCCTTTAAAAGTGTAGATATGCCTTGCTCCTAGAAACTCACGTATAACTCACAAAAATCTGTGGTCATGAGGTCTTGATCCACTTTACTCATCCAATTTAGATAATCTTATTTAGGATTTTTTTTATAAATCATCATAAACTCTATGCTTAAGGAGTTTTAAAGAATTATTATATTAAAGTTTAAAGAAATATGTAGAAAAAATCTTATTTAGTTTTCTAATTCATGAGTATTTTTCTAATATAATTTTGACATTTTTATCTTTTTACTTTGTCTTTTTTATTTTCTTATGAAAATAGTACATGCTCATAAAAATTAAACAATTATTTTTTAAAGCTCGTGCTCTTTATTATACATGCCTCTGGTAGGATATATAATGATCGATCACAAGTCAAAGGAGGTTGACTTAAACCATTTTTTTTTAGATTTCTAAAGTTTTAATAATGTTCCATTGAAATTTTGCATTAAATTGAATTTTTGCAAAATAAAGAAATATTTTTCAAAGTTTTAAAATTCTTATTTCTGATTTTTAATTGGTGGAAACCATCGATTTGAGTAATTTCCCATGCCTGGATGTGACATTTAAAAAAATCAATAAAAAAATAAAAAACAAAATAAATTTGACACGCCTCATCCTTCATTACTCCATCTCTGTCTATGCGTACTTTTGATAGTTAATACGATAAGAAACTAAATAATTGGGAAGAGATATAACATACCATCCTAACAATGACGACAATATTAGCATAACATTCCTGTTAGATTTCAATATTACAGTGAGAGGCCCAGTCCAATTAGTAGTTTTTGAGCCATGTGTTGGACCAAAAGAGTTAGCAATAATGGAATTCCACACATTGTCAAATGGTAATACAAGATTTTGTATCGGACATGGCTTTATCCCCTCGCTGTCGGGAGGTTTCTTAATTCTTTTAATTTTTACTAAATTTTTATATTTCTATAAAATTTAGTGCACTATGTAGCTACCAAAGATAGTGTACTATGAGGTATATCAACCATGTACCTACCAAAGATAGCATACTGTGACGTATATCAACCAAGTTCAATGATAGACTTAGAGGTTAATCATCTCTAAATTTAGGGGTTAGAATATAGAATGAATGGATTCCAACAATGAATACACCACATATTCATGGAAACCACTGTAACATCCAAGTTTCATAATTTGCACATGTAGTTTGTTGACCATGCGTTGCATGGGACACAATTGTTGACTCATAGTCAACAATATGTTGTGTGGCAGTAAAACTACCGTTCACGTGTTCGAACCAACTTTTTTCCTTTAGTTTTTGAATGGTCCTATTGTCTAATACTTCTTCTCCATCTGTAAAGGACCAAAAATTATACCTCCTACCTTGCATCTTCTCTTCACCCCTTCATCTATTACCATCCAATAAACAACTACTCATACAACCCTTTATCTTATGGTATCTCAAAATTATTTCTACTTCTGCGATTATAAAGTTTGTGTTATTTTTCCCTTTTGTACTAATCACATACATTTAACTACAGTGGTTACCTCTACGACAAGGTGAGCATATTTAATTTCTATTATTTCTATGCAGTAGGCGAATACATATGAACCTCACAGCCAAATCAATATCTTGTTTAAGAAATTATTGAATGAAAAATTCTCTTTTAATTACTCTATAAACTTCTTGATTTATTGTTCAATCTTAGAATTGTTTCCAACAATATAAAATCTCCTCTCTTGCAAGTAGTTGTATTTTTATATTTTGTACTAATTACATTTAATTGTAGTGTTATCCTTTGCAACTCACCGACTTCCACTTACTAGAAAAAAAACATATGAAAATTATAGCTAACTCTTTGTAGTGTTTGAAAAATTCTTAAATGAAAAATATTCTTCTAAATACTCTATATTTTTTTTTATAGAATTGGTCATATTGAATTTTCTTTATGAATATAAAGTATTCTCTTCCACCCCTAGCATTTACCCTTTTACACTCATCACATTTTAAATTTTACTAGCATTTTTCTTGCAGTTGCGGCCTGGTTGGATATAATTTCTATTATTTCCATGTAGTGGGAAAATAAATATGAATGATATAGTGAAATATGTGTCATGTTTAAAAAAATGTTGAATGAAACATACTCTTTTAATTACTCTATAAAATTCTTGACGACCTGCTAACCCAGAGCTTCTATAAATTGGCAACTTTATATATTTACTCAATGATTTCTTTATTTACAAACCCTTTTGCTTCTATTTTTAAACTTTTTGCATGATACACATATTTTATAGTTTGACGCACGCTTGATTTGAATGGAAAATTAGAGCATGGATTGTCATCAGAAAACTTGTCCTACAAGAATGCCCATCGATATGAATTGAAAAAGTGACATAGATGAACACCCAGTGATTCCAAAACTATTTTATAAAGTTTTATATAATTCATTTATATTATATTATTCTCTACAATTTTTATAAGAGCAAGGACATCCATTAAAAATCATCTTTACAATGTCTATACTTAAATAGATATGGACTTACTTTTAACATGAATATGTCCCTATGAAGTGAGGAAGTTAGTGTAGCACTAACAAACGGAAGCGACAACACCTACGAACTTTCATATTTCTAGCAACTTGCTCTGTGAAAGACATGAAGGAATCTATCACAATGCATGTGATGAGTGGAAATGAATCTTTTCCATCATCGGAAGTAGTGCCACCACTGTTGTGAAGGAGGTTCTCTAATGTGGGGCTCAAATTTTTCAAAGTAAATACTCTCCCATGCGGGAGGTGTAGTTGTGGTCAAGAAGTAAGCCATTAAGATCGAATTTTCCACCCTCGTTGCTTCAAATCATGATCAAAATCGCCTCTAGAAACAAGAGAATTGGTGTTTCTTGCATAAACCATAACTAATTGTTTATGAATACATTAAGTAATGAAGAAAGTGATGAAAAATCCTTGCACATCCAACAAATTTTCCAAATTCATGAGAGTGTTAACATGACTTTGTGCAGCGAAAGGCATAATCACCGCATGCAAAGCACATTTCAGGTTCTCATTTTGAACATTCTATCAGAAAGTTGGCTTAGGTTGATGGACAGTTGGTATGATTGTTGGTTGTCATTGATGTCAACCATTGAAGAGTGATATTGTAGATTGATGTCAATCCTTAGTAATTGATGTCAACCCTTGAAGAAAGTCCGGTAGCAAATTCCGGTAGCACAAAGGTTTGGGTAATGGACCAAAGGTTGTTTCATGTATAATAGTATGAGTTTTAATATATTTGAAGGTAATACTATTATATATGGATAGTATATGTCATTCAATTTCCGGTGGTATGTGGAACGTCACATAACTTCTCACGGTTAGAGAGTTATGGCCATGTGAAGTTGGAGAAAGGTTGGGTAATGGATAATCATATGAGTTTTGATATATTTGCAGGTAAGAATATTCTAGATGGATATTACATGTCATTACATTTCCAGTGGTATGTGGAACTTCACATAACTCCTCACGGTTAGAGAGTTATGGCCATGTGAAATTGGAGAACCCTTATGAGTCATCTAGAAGCACCAAAAGGTCAAAATAGTAAAAGTGGTTTAAGAGATTTTAGAAGGTAAATAATAAAGTGAAGTGATGAGTGTACTATAAGTCAAAGTGAAAACAAAAGAAATTATTTAAATAATAAAGTTAATGGATAAATTACTAAGTTGACAAGTGGTTAGAAGTGGCTTAACCCTAAAATAAGGAAAGTGGGTTAAGATGGTTAAAAGTTAGCCCCTAGAGGAAGCTACATGAAAGTATAAATAAGAGGCAAGGCTCTCTCATTTTAATTACACTTGAGCATATTGAATATCTACAGGTGACTGAGGTAACCAAAGGATATCTAAGCCGAATTTCAGAGGGAAGGTGAAGTAAAGAAGGCCAAAATTCAAGGGAGGATAAATTCCTTTGATGATGCTTTCTAAGGTTGTTTGGACATGTTGTTGTGATAGGTTATTCGTACATGTTTGGTGCATGGCTGATGCACTTGTTGATGGTACAGGTTGGTGCATGCTTGATGCACTTGTTTATGGTATAGGTTGATTACAGGTTGTTTGGTACAGTTTGGTGCATGGTTGATGCACTTGTTTATGGTATAGGTTGATTACAGGTTGAGGTACAGTTTGATTACAGGTTGAGGTACAGGTTGATGCATGGTTCAGGTTATTGGTACAGGTTTTTTGGTGTAGGTTGATTGGTACAGGTTTACATCAGTATATCTCATAGTGATAGTGTGACAATGGTTCCATCATTCTACTTATATGTCAGGGCTGTTGGACGGGGCAAGGACAGGTGGTTGTAGCCAAAGAACATAGGGGGTTGTAGCCTCCTTTTGGTTGTAGCCAAAGAACATAGGGGGTTGTAGCCTCCTTTTGGTTGTAGCCAGAGAATTGGGGTAGCCTGAGAAACTAAGGGGTTGGAGCTTCCTTCCAGTTGCAGCTAGAAAACAAAGGAAGTTGGTGCTTCCAATGAATGTAATTCTTAAAGACATATAAGAAAAATAATTTTGTGGTTTTCTCTCGCTTTGAGTTTCCATGTAAAAACACTAGTGTACTCTGTATGTGTATGATTGCTGATTTTTTCATTGTTTATTTACTCTGCAACTATTGGATGATAATGCTACATTTATATAACACTTGCATTTGTGGTTAAAAAGGATTGAATTACTCTATTATGGATTCACCCCCTCCTCTCAGTAATCCAACAATTGGTATAAGAGCTGGTTCCTTCAGGAAACAATTTAACCATTGGAAGGAGATAATGGATTTTTCTGAGAATGGAGTACCAATGTTTAATGGTCAAAATGGTTTTAAGTATGAAATGTGGAGCAGAAGGATGAAATTATTTTTACAAGCACAGGGACATTATATTTGGCTATCAGTTGTTACAGAATATGAGATTTCAAAAAGCGAAAAGACTACATCCAAGAAGGAATTGAAGAAGAATAACAAAATAGCAATGGATTTCATCTGGGAAGGATTACCTAATCCGGTAAGAGAAAAGGTTGGTAAATGTTCATCAGCCAAAGAACTTTGGGATAAGTTACATGACATATATTCTTCACCCATCGCAGATTCAGAAAATGCCAAAGAAGATACATATACATATCAAGAAGAATTATGTTCATCGTGTCAAATAGATTCAGAAGATGGAGAGTACATAATCACCAGAGGTATGTTGTTTTTATTTAATTGTGAAAAACGTGGAAATCTTGAAATAGAATGCCATTAAGGAAATGAGACAGAAAAACTAATTGAAAAGGAAGACAATTATGAAGCAGAATTGATTAGTGCTTTAGATGAACTAAGAGAAGAAAACAAGTCACTCAAGAAAGAATTGATTAAACAAAAGGAAAGTGTTCACATTTTTTAAGCAAACATAGAAGAATAGAAGGAAGAAGCATAAATGAGAGAGAAGATATTGACAAATCATCTTAAGGAAATAACTAATGATCTAAACCAACTTGAGGCAGAGTTTGGTCAAGAAGAGAAAGGACTTGAAGAAGAAATAATTACAATAAAAATTCAGCTTGAAGAAGCGAAAAGAACAGAAGAAGTCTCAAATAATGAAGAAAGAAGAAGAGGTTGAGAAGCTTGAAGAAGAAGCTGTCACATTAAGAAGTAAAATCGTCAAGCTCAACAAGAACGTTGAAGAGACAGAAACATCCACATCAATTATAGAGAATGAAGAGAAGCACTTTAGGTTGCTAGAAAAGAAGAATGAAGAAAATAGAAAGAGTTATGCAGAAGTACTCAACGGAAGGAATCATGGTCAACCAGAATCTAAGAAAAATATTGAAGATACATCTTCAAGAATACCATCCATGTTCAAGCCACAAAGAATCTTCAATCATGATCATGATCAATCAAGGAAAAAATTTAGAAGGACTACGCCACAAAGAACGTCATTCACTCCCAGGTATGCAAATTTATTTTATGGTCATTGTTTTTATTCTACTAACTTTGGACATAAGGTTGCAGATTGCGGGGATTATAAAAGAAATGTTCAAGCAAGAAATGCCTATGTGGCCCCACGTACCATTGAATGTTACAAATTTCATAACTATGGACAAATAACTAGTGATTGTAGAAGCATGATCGATACTTCCATGAAAAAGAACACTGATATCAGATGTAAGAAAGTGTGGATAAGAAAACACAAAGAACATGTGAACAAATACCAGGTCCCAGAGATCGCAAGATTGACAATAAAATGAGATGAAGAAAATTCTACAGAGAAAAAGAAAGATGTCAGATACAGAAAGGTTTGGAAAATAACTGAAAGAAAAGAAAGACATGTAAATAAGGAACATGTTCAAGAGATTGTACTTTTAGGAATTGTAGTGAAAGATGAATCCACAGACAAAGAAAAAAGTCAAAGCTCAGAGAGATGATGAATCTACCAATAATATGATGATGAATCTACCAATGAAGATGATGATGAATACACATTAGAGACGGAATTCTTCTTATCCATCTAGCTTAGACACTCCCAGGTAATATGAATATTAGACAGAGGGAGTCTATGTGATAGTTGTGAAAGACCAAAGAACCATCATTCGAGCAATTTGTAGAGTTTGAGAAGACAGATCTAGAGATTTCAGTTAGTAGAAGTACAATTTGATATATTAATCAAGACTTCGTGATAGTATAGTGATAAATGGGTCAACATTATGGACAATTGTGCAAGTAGAGTCTTGGACAGTATGGACAGAGATGGATTCGTAAGAACACTTAGTAGGTTTGGATAGATATATGATAGTGGACAAGAGCATGGATTCATAGATTGGTTCAAAGAGTGGTTCAGAGACAAAGGAACATTATCATAATGGATGATAATTACACAGGAAATGGCTCGAACAATGCTAATGGATTCCAAAATGACGGATATTTTTCGGACACATGCAGTGCATACAACAATTCACATTAAAAACAGAGTAATGCTCAGAAACAACAATGACAAAACTCCCTGGGAACTATGGAAAGGAAGCGCAGACAACAACCTCTACATCAAGGTAACTCAAGGTAGTATTTTATTAATTGAAATTTATGTTGATGATATTGTTTTGGAAGTACTAATGACAGGTTAAGCCAAAATTTTGAAAAGGATATGCAAAATGAATTTGAAATGTCATTACTTGGAGAACTATCCTTCTTTCTGGTTCTTAAGATATGTCAAAGCAACCAAGGAATTTTTATTTTTCAAACTAAGTATATCAAAGAAATGCTAAAGAGGTTTGGAATGAAGATTGCAAACCAGTTACCACTCCTATGAAAACCAGTTGCAAGTTGAGAAAAGATGATGATTCAAAGTCTACAGACCAGAGGCAGTACATGTCAATGATTGGTAGCTTACTATATGTGACAACATCTAGACCAGATGTAATGCAAGAAGTTGGACAAGTGGAACGATTTCAAGCAACACCAAAGGAAACACATGTCATACAAGTGAAGAGGATTTTTAGATATCTCAAAGGAACAAAAGAGTTTGGATTATGGTATCCAAAATGAAATGATCTATCACTTATTTCCTACATAGATGCAGATTGGGAAGGTTGCATTGATGACCGACGAAGCATCAGTGGAGCAACATTATACTTGGGTGAGTGTTTAGTATCATTTCTAAGCAAGAAACAATCATCAATATCCCGATCTATAGCTGAGGCAGAGTATATTGCAGCAGTAGCATGTTGTACACAAGTTTTATAGATGAAACAAACTCTAACAAATATATAGGTCTAGTATGATTAGGCAATTCCAATCTATTGTGATAATACAAGTGTCATCAATATCTCAAATAACCTGGTGATGCACTCCAAGACGAAGCACATTCCAATCAAGTATCACTTTCTACGGGAACAGGTTGCAGAGAAGAACATCAGAGTTGAATATGTGGGCACAAAAGAACAAATGCCAGGCATCTTTACAAACCTGCTTCCACGAGAAGCCTTTGAGTATATTTTCCAGAGACTAGGAGTAATTTCTACTCCAAAATTAATTCTTTTGAATGCTTATCTTATATGTCTTATATGTACACGGGGAAGCACCATAAATAGGACAATTCAGGTTGGGAGATCAGTTTCAGGAAGAGTTATGTTAGGGGGAGCAACCCTGGATGGAAAGATACCTTTGCCATTGATGACAAAGTGGGAGAGATTTATCATATGCAAAGGTAAATGCTTGGAGAGAGAGCATAGAGACATGTTTCCAAGGGGAGCGATTGTCCCAAAGGAAGAATGATTGATATGACTTTAGAATGATACCCTTTGTCAAAGGGGGAGATATTATTCATATGAAGGGAGAGAGAGTAATAATAGACTTATAAACACAAAGAAAAATCAAAGGCATGTAGACAGGGGGAGCAGCCCCAAGGAGAGTTCAGTCACGGGGAGCAGCCCCAAAGGGAGATACCCTTTTCCATTGATGTCAAATGGGGAGAAACAGAAACATTGATGAGGATTATAAGCATGAATGTTATCAAGACTAAGTGTTTCCATCAATGTTGGTGCTTCCATCAATGCCAAAGGGGGAGATTGTCAAAAATTTGGCTTAGGTTGATGGAAAGTTGTTATGGATTGTTGGTTGTCATTGATTTCAACCATTGGAGAGTGATATTGTAGATTTATGTCAATCCTTAGTGATTGATGTCAACGCTTGGAGAAAGTCCAGTAGTGAATTCCGGTAGCACAAAAGTTGGGGTAATGGAACCAAGGTTGTTTCATGTATAATAGTATAATTTTTAATATCTTTGAAGGTAAGACTATTCTATATGGATAGTACATGTCATTCCATTTCCAGTGGTATGTGGAACGTAACATAATGCCACACAGTTAGAGAGTTATGGCCATGTGAAGTTGGAGAAAGGTTTGGGTAATGGACCCAAGTTTGTTTGATGGATAATGGTATGAGTTTTGATATATTTGCAGGTAATAATATTCTAGATGGATATTACATTTCATGCCATTTCCGGTGGTATGTGTAACGTCACATAACTCCTCATGGTTAGAGAGTTATGGCCATGTAAAGTTGGAGAACCCTCATGAGTCATCTAGAAGCCCCAAAAGGTCAAAGTAGTCAAAGTGGTTTAAGAGATTTTAGAAGGTAAATAATAAAGTGAAGTGATGAGTGTACTATAAGTCAAAGTGAATACAAAATAAATTATTTAAATAATAAGTTTAATGGAGAAATTACTAAGTTGACAAATGGTTAGAAGTGGGTTAACCCTAAAATAAGGAAAGTGGGTTAAGATGGTTAAAAGGTAACCCCTTGAGGAAGCTATATGAAAGTATAAATGCGATGCAAGGCTCTCTCATTTTAATTACACTTGAGAATATTTAATATCTACAGGTGATTGAGGTAACCAAAGGATATCTAAGCCGAATTTCAGAGGGAAGGTGAAGTAAAGAAGGTTGAAATTCAAGGGAGGATAAATTCTTTTGATGATGTTCTAAGGTTGTTTGGACATGTTGTTGTGATAGGTTATTCATACACGTTTGGTGCATGGTTGATGCACTCGTTGATGGTACATGTTGAGGTACAAGTTGGTGCATGGTTGATGCACTTATTTATGGTACATGTTGATTACAAGTTGTTTGGTACAGGTTGGTGCATGGTTGATGCACTTGTTTATGGTACAGGTTGATTACATGTTGAGGTACAAGTTGATGCATGGTTGATGCATGGTTTAGGTTATTGGTACAGTTTGCTTGGTGTAAGTTGATTGGTATAGGTTTACATCAGTATATCTCACAGTGATAGTGTGATAGTGGTTACATCATTCTATATGTCAGGGCGGTTGGACGGGGCAAGGACAAGTGGTTGTAGCCGGAGAACATAGAGGGTTGTAGCCTCCTTCTGGTTGTAGCCAGAGAATTGAGGAGTTGGAGCTTCCCTCAGGTTGTAGCCTGAGAAACTAGAGGGTTGGAGCCTCCTTCCAGTTGCATATGGAAAACAAAGGAAGTTGGTGCTTCTAATGAATGTAATTCTTAAATACATATAAAAAAAAACATTCCATAGTTTTCTCCCGCTTTGGTTTTCCACATAAAAACATTGATGTACTGTGTATGTGTATGATTGCTCATTTTTTCATTGTTTATTTACTCTGCAACTATTGGATGATAATGCTACATTGATATAACACTTGCATTTGTGGTCAAAAAAGGTTGAATTACTCTATTACTGATTCACCCCCCCTTTTAGTAATCCAACACATTCATCGTGTTCTTCTAATACATTTTTTTTCCAAACATCCATTCTACATTAGACCCTGTATTCAATACACTCAATCATAATCCCATCTAGCCAAGACATTCACGTAGTACTAGTGGTTTAGCTGAAAAGTTGGTGCAAAGAAACAACGTGAAGCTGAGAAGCATTTTTAATGAAAAAGATTCTAATGTGTGAATAAATGGGAATGTGTGAATAAATGGGATCAAATGATAACCATATGAACCCAACGAATGCATCACTTTGATATCATTATTGTACAACACGTAACAAAAATGGTAGGTTTACCGCCACCCCATTTCACAATTATCTCTCCAAATTATGTAAATCACTTTTAGTTCTTTATAAAAATTATATTTAAATTAAATGAAATTAAATATACTGAATATTACGTTTCAATTGGTTTTAAAATACCTTCATATCATTTAGCTTAAATTATAAAAGGTTGTCTTTTGAAAACGTACCAAAGCACCACTTTTTGATCTTAGAATCGCGTCAAAAAAAATTAATCCACATTAATGTACCTTTTAAATTTCAACATGGCTAAGAAAGGAATTGGTCCTTTTCGCCAAACATGCATTAATCTTTATATATTTAAAGAAAATATAATTTATGATTAAAAATAGGAAATTAAATAAATATGAACTCTATAATAAAATAAAATATGTACCGAGTCAAATTCTATTCATTTTAAATTATTTTTTTTGGTTATAAAGTTTTTATAAAATTATGTATTAAATTAAATTTTTGAAAAATATTTGTTTTTCCTAAAATTTTAAATTAGATATTTTAAATTTTTTTATTGGTTTAGTACTTTAATTTGACAACTATAATGTTATGAGTAGTATTTGTTAGAAAAATAAAATCACTTTTAAAATATAAATTGCAAATTTTTTAATACGAATCACATATTCCTATCTATCATTAATACCTATCATCCAATAAAATCATAATCTATACCATATATTCCATTACATCAACATCAATATGAAAATCCACCACAATTAAAATATAAAACCAAAAACATTTAGTATAGGTAATACCTTCTAAACGTCTCGATTATGCAATTATTTTGTATTTTGCATAATTACAATAATAAACTGTAAATACAAATTTTCACAAATGAGATAAGATGACCGTAGGTAATGATATACACCACATTTACTAACATTCCGAAAGTTTTTTTTTATGTAAATAAAAATATTGTATCACCTTACGCTATCAAAAATCGACACATATCTAAGAGTACATCAAGACTTTCCACCTGTTCTGTCACATGTATGGAAACCAGAACAGGTGGTTGGCTTTGTGCATAGACTAGAAAACGACACATGTTTGAAACCATAATAGCTTGCCACCTGTTCTGCCACATGCATGTTGGACATATTTTCATTGATGTCAACAGTCGATGTAATGATTTGTTGTTACGATGAATTATCATTGTGATTTACCATAGATGAGATTTTCATTGATGTCAACAGTATATCAGTTAGCAGAAAATGTCAAACAATATGCAAAGATCGAAAGCGTAAGCTTAGGAGGAGGAGCGAACAATATGCAGAAGATCGAAAGCGTAAGCTAGGGAGGAGGAGCGAACAATATGCAAAGGTAAAAGCTCATAATCAAAAGCATAAGCTCAGGAAGAGGAGTGAACAGATTGCAGAGATCAAAGCTCAGAAGGAAAAGCATAAGCTCAGGGTGAGAAGCCTCAGCGACCGTCCGATCAAGAAATTGACCATGTTGATCGTCTAATATTATGGACATCGGTCATATGAGTGACCATGGGATTGAAGACCGTTGGAGGATCATGACCGTCGGATCTGCAAGCTAGATCAATGACAGGGAATAATTGCGGAGAGCGAAATAAGAATTAAACAACTCGCTAGTTCTAATCCCGCAATTGGTCTAGACAGTCAAATCTCATAAACCCAAATATCGACAATTGTGGTTGATCTAACAAACGATCAAATTAAGTCGTATTAAGTCGTGACCATCAGATGCGCATTCGCCAGATCAACGACAGGAATAGATTGCGGAGATCGAAAGGAGAATTAAATATCGTAATATTTCCAATCTCGCAATCAGTCAGGACAGTTAGATCTTATAGCCTTGAAGATCGACGATTGTGGTTGACTCACCAACAACGCACAACTTCAAATTGCGAAGTTTTGGTGACGAGTTAAATCACTCGCAAGTTGTGGTTCTCCAATTATCCTTGATCATTGATCTACTTCGAGTGTCTTCACGACCGTTGGATCAATTTAAGTGGAAGGATAGGATATGCAGGGAAAAACAGTTGAGAATTCAATTATCCAAATACCCGTCAATCGTTGGATCACTTTTGAGTGGAAGGACAGGATAAGCTGAAAAATCTGAAATCTCAATTACCCGAATATCCGTCAGTCATCGGATCACCTTAAGTGGAAGGACAAGATAAGCAAGGGTTGAGATCTRAGATCTCGATCGCCCGAATTTTCGTCAGTTGTTGGATCGAACTAAAAGGAAGGATATGATAAGCAAAGACAAAGAGCTGTTGGATTTAATCCAAGGGAAACCTGCATTGCAGATAGATCGAGCCGTTGATCTAAGATCATGATCAAACAAACATCATGAGTCGTGTTGTATAATGCTTTATAATCATGATTTTCTCTTTAATTTGGTTTAGAAGCTATATTTGGAACAAGATGAATTGTGTTGAAAGCTTTACATAATTTAGACTCCCTATGTGGATGAAATTACATGTTAGAGATGA
The DNA here is from genome assembly GCA_032191745.1 of Picea mariana. NCBI lineage: Eukaryota > Viridiplantae > Streptophyta > Pinopsida > Pinales > Pinaceae > Picea > Picea mariana. Next base: position 158,214 of record JASDQU010100664.1, read on the forward strand.
ATCAAGAAAAGTTATTTTTTAGACAAACCAAAGATCAATCATATTGAGAAACTAAGACCATTGATGGATTGTACATGACAAATTGGGGGAACTATGTTTTTGAATTTTTCTGTATCTAGTCATTTTAGCCTTCAAATCTTATTTCAAATTTTTTTATTATTTTTGGAGATTTTCATTTTAGGCAAATTTTAGTTTCTTGAAAATTCTACTTTCTGCAATTTTTATTTTCAAAAATTTGTATTTCTAAGATTTTAATTTTTAGTATAAAATTTCACAGGGATATAATTTTGTTATGCAATGTCAAATTGAAGTGTTTTTATTATTATTATTTTGGCTATTTTTCATGTATAAATTTTCTAGTATCAGTTTTGGATTTTCTCATAATGATTTCCAAACTTGTAAATGTGCTTGAGTTAGATGGTTCTAACTATAAAAAAAATTACTGGTGACATTGTTCATTGTTCTCTAAACATTTTATCCTTGATAGAAGTGAAGTTAATTTATCTTTACAACTTATTAAGGATGAGCAAAGTTTTCATTAAGGAGGAATGTTATGTAATATGTCATGTTCATATGTATATGTATCCATTCTCTCAATCAATATAAAAAAGAAATGTTAGAATGTGTTGTAATTTTTTCTAGTAACCACATTTGTTGATATAATTATATCATTATGACGATATATATATAATTTAGTATCATTATTAATGAAACATTAATAATTATGAAACATAAAATTATTAGGTACATTAATTTCTATCTTCTAATTATTATGACCTTATATGAGTTTCATCTATAAAAACTCATAATCCCTTAATATAAACAACCAAACTACTTAATAATTTATTTATTTTTCCCTATTCATTATATGGATTAGTCTTCTCATTATTAAATCTTATATATTAAGGAGTTTTTTATCCACTTTACTCATCCAATTTAGGACATTTTTGAAATTTAGGACATTTTTTTTTTGAGAATCATCATAAACTTTATGCTCGAGAATTCTTAAATAATTATTATCATAATGTTTGGAGAGAAATATAAAAAACAATTTTGTTGAATTTTTTAATTTTCAAAAAAAAATTAATATAATATTTATACTTTTATTTCTTAATTTTCTTATAATAATTTAACATTTTAACTTATTTTTTCCAACATAGTATAAAAAGCAAATTCTAATATAGTATAAAAAACAAATTTCAACATAATATAACTCATTTTTTCCAACATAGTATAAAAAGCAAATTCTAATATAGTATAAAAAACAAATTTCAATATAATATAACTCATTTTTTCCAACATAGTATAAAAAGCAAATTTCAATATAGTATAAAAAACAAATTTCAACATTTT
>JASDQU010100664.1:161019-183966 GCA_032191745.1 Picea mariana
CCCCCCCCCCCCGCCCCCCTATTATAATAATACATATTCTCTATTAATACCTCCCCCTCCCACCCTCTAGAGGGGGGGCATTAATAGAGAATATGTATTATTATAATACATATTCTCTATTAATGCCCCCCCTCCTTTGCCATCATCATCATCATAATAATAATAATAAATAAATAAATAAACTAATTCAAATCTCTTAAAAAACAACATATGGTTATATGATTTTTACAGGTTCACATTTTAGGAAACAACATATGGTTGTATGATTTTTACATGTTCATAATGTTTTTTAAAGATAATAGGTGGAATTAATATGTGATAAAGAGTTAATGGGATTATGGTTAGGGTTTTAATGAATTCATAGTATCTCATGTCATTTGGTTTTGGATTTTTTTTTTTGAATCTTAGTAAATTTTGTAGCAATTCTTTTTTTCCTACTTTTTTTCATTAATTTATGGTTGTTCCTTTTATTGATAAAATAGTTGAATAAGTTGGATACCTTGATAACTTTAATAATAGTAGCTCGGGAGTTCTTCCCGAAAAGATTTGAGAAGTAGTTGACTCTTCTTTCTACAATGCCATTAATATTTGTTTTTCAACTATCATTTTCTTTGTCAATTTTTCAAATAGAGGTAATATTTTCCCCTCTCTTTGCATATCTATGAAATAATTTGGTATTTCCATCACCTACTTGAATCCAAATGGTTTTTCTCTTGATTCTCCATTCTTTCTCTTTTTCTAGCAATAAGTTCCACTATTTTTCTTCCAACAGCTTCACCTCCATCTTCTAGGCATCATTCAGATACCTAAAACCTACACTACTATATAGCATATCTGACCCTTCTTCTAATTCTCTAAGGAGCTAAGTTCCTCTATTTTTCTTCCAACAGCTTCACCTCCATCTTCTAGGCATCATTCAAATACCCAAAACCTACACTATTATATAGCATCTCCGACCCTTCTTCTAATTCTCTAAGGAGCTTGCCATATTTCTATTTTTTATTCTTAGCCCATTGGGATACTACCTTCTTTGCCTCTTTTAGATTTTTTTCGAATTGTAACATAGCTAACCTTGAGGACGAATCATAGGATTTCCAATAAGATTTTATATTGTTTACAAACTCCTCCATCTTCAACCATTTTGGATTTAATTTGAAGGGGCTAGCCAGCTTTTCCTGTGCAACAATGATTTCTAGTACAACTAGACTATGATTAGAGTCTGCTCTTAAGGCGACCCATTGTTTTACCCAAATCACTTCATCCAGTAAACCTTCAGAGACTAAAAATTAGTCAAACCTTCTTGTGATTTTATCATCCCCGGTTCTTTCGTTTCTCTAGTTGGGAGACAACTTTGCTAGTTCAATGTCTGGCAAGCCCAATTCCTCCAATTTTCTCAAGAAATGTCCTAATAGACAATCCATTTGGGCCCATAGACAGTCAGAATAGAAATTTATCTTCCCATATCCATGGAGAAGAGGGAAACCCCTAGGCTTGAAGGAAAAGCCCAAAAATTAGTTCGGGTGAAAGAGCACCTCTGCCATCCAGTTATATTCCCACCAAATCTCCTAATAGCAACAATAAAGTTGAAATCTGACCCACTCAAAAATTTAGAAAGTTCCTGATTTTTTTTCTCTCCTTCGGCCATAATCTCTTGAAGCAGGATAATAGAGGGTTTTTAAGGACTCTATTAACCTCTTCATGGCCAATTTATTAGAGATATTAGCCAACCCTTGGCAATTAAATGTCAGATAGATCATTTGAGACCCTCACAAAGGGCAATTTCTCTAAGGTTCCCTATAAATGAAAGTTTATTTATGCATCAGATCTCTAAGGATATTTGTTTCTATGTCGTGGACAAGTGAGACTTTCTCCCTCTCTAATTTGGTTTTTGACCTTTCTCATCTAGAAACCCTAACCCACCTGCCACTTTCCCAGGGAAATCAAGGATTTCCTTACCCTTTCGTCTAAGTTTGTATTTGGACGATTCTTGGGGAGAAAAATCTCTAGAAGGAACATGTGCATATGTTCCTTGCCTAGGAGATGCAGATGTCCTTACCTAGACATTAAATTTTGTTATAGGAATTTCAATCGCAATGAATGAGAGTCGGGGAAACAAGGTTTTTGATTCTTAATAGGCTAGGCAAGATTTCCATGATAGATTCCAACCCTTTAGGTTTTACCTCTAGCCCCCAATATCCAAAAAAAAAAATCAGTGGACTTTCTTTTGCAAGGGGAAGGAATCTGAGGTGACTTACCCGAAGATAGTTTTCCAACTTTGTTTCCACAAACCAAACTTCAATCCTTGTGAACACATGATTTCATTGGCTTCTGCTATGATTCAAGTGGGATAACTGGAGACTTTTCATTGACCCTTTTATTCCCAATTAACTTACGCCTTCTCTGAATGATAGGGGTTTATGCCAGTTCCACTCCAAGTAATTTTGGTTGAGTTTTCTTCATCCATACCATCCTTTGATAAGGGTATGAGTAGTCCATTTCTAAATTCCCATAACTATGGCAGCATCCACACTTAAAGAGAATGCCTTCATAGTCTAGAGTGAGTTGGTAAGAGTCTATCCCATACTTGACAATTTCCTCTGCCAAACCCTTTTTTGTCTCTAAACCCCTTAATATTCTTTCTATTCCATCGTACCCTATATCACAAAAGGTGTAGTTTGCTTCATAGTACGAGCCAAGAAAATTCCCTATTGCTTCAAATACCTTCTCCGACCATAAAATAAGAGGAATACCCGGAATGTGAACCCATACTAGAAGGATATCAACTCATGCGATGCTCGCATCGAATTATGCATGTCATTTCTTCAAAAATAAATTTTGAGAACCCCACTTCCATCTACTATGCAAGACTTAGTTTACCTCAGCCACCGTTTTGAATACCCAAACTAACCATCCTTTTGCCAAAGTCATAATGCAGGGGAGGGTGGGGGAGTATATAACCACAAGTTTGAAATTTTCCTTGGTCCAGTCCTTAAGACAATCCATGTTCATCCTCCTACCATGGAATCGGAAGACGATTGTCCCTTCTTCCAATTCCATCACATCATTGAGCCTAGTTGTGGCCCCTAATTTCGGGCCTATCAACTCCTCCAGTTTCTTAATACATTTTCATTTATTGGGTCTCCTTTCTCCTTCTAGAGAAGGATGCCCTCATCTCCCTACCTCAAGTGTAGTTGAGTCGTTTATGAGGGTAAAATCCAGGTATTTTGCAATAAAACCTTCCTATGGTTTAGCTACTAACAATCCAAAATGATTGCAAAATGAAAGATCAAACTCCCTATAGGAGGCTAAGGTCGAGTCATCGATATCAATACCTTCATAGTGTCGATTTAAAGCTCTCGTCTCTTCAATCCAGTGGATTAACATGACAGGATTTGTAGGTTGCTTTCCATCATGTATCACAGCTGATATAACTAAGGTAGCATTACTTAACCCAAAAAACCATTAACTATTAATTCTCAAGCCTTGATTCTTAACATGTAATCATTAACCCTTCCCCATTCTTAATTTTTAGTGCTTAGCCCCTTAAATCTCAACCCTTCACGGGTTCTTTTACTCTCACAAGCGAGTTTTATTTGAAAAATCGTGATTGGTTAAGACTTTCAGAGCCTTGATACCGTACATGTTAAACACCATTCAAAAGCTCATCCATGTAAAGTTTTTACCTAAGGTTTCCTAAAGTGATATTTGGTGGGTCCTATGTACGAGGTTTTAAATATATTTTTATTTTTAAATTAAAGTTGCTTTATTAAAAGCATTTCTTTATGCTTTTAATAAAGTAACTCTATTAATCCCTTTATAAAAGTGAAATACGTTTTTTTAAAAGCTAAGGAAGTCATGTGTTCAAACTTTTTCACTTTAAACACATAATATAAGCATAATTATGTGTCCCATCAATTGGGAATCAATAGAATGATTTCGAGGAAAAGAAAGAATGTCTTAATGTTACTTCTACTTCTTGTTATGTAATTAATCTTAATATCTTTTGAGGGATGCGTCCAAATGCTACGTGGGGAGTCTATCAGGAATCATCATTGTTGTTGAATGCAATGTCTTGCTACTTGTGGTGAGAACAACAAGTAGTGTTGAGGCAAACAAATTTTTGCCCAGCAACTCCAAATTTAATTTGTTGAGATCTAGACCATTTTAGAAATTGCTTGTGAGTTGTTTTCTCTTCTTGAGTAGGATGAGCATATAGGGGTTTTGTGCAAATAAATGACAATTCAAATGCATTTTTTTAAGAAAGAGACGTAAGATTTTGAGTTGAGGCAAATGATGATTGAGATGAAGTATTAAATGCAATCTTCTAGGAAGAAGATTTGGAGATTTGAAGAAAACTAGCATGATGTCCAACCTTTCTATTTTCATGAGGATGATGATATGCTTGAATGTGGTGAAGTGGTTTTCCTTTTTGAAGATGGGTGTGAAGGTTCTCAAGACTTCATTTTCAATAGTCAATATTATAGAAGTCTCCTTTTAAAATCAATAATATGATGCAAACATAGTAGAGCAAGAGGATGAAGTTACATCAAGTTCTTCTTTAGAATTCAAGAATATGACTTAGGGATGATGATGGTTGAGCTGAAGGGTCAAATGTTATTATTCATGGGGGGAATTGTTGTTGATTTAATGACAATTTATCAAGCTTAACTTGATGAAGAAATGAAAGCCCAAGAAGATCTTAGTATTTTTATTTTTGCTTAGCTACAAAAATGGTAAGTCAGTTTTAGTTTAGTTGCATCAATCCAATTTCCTCTTCTTACTATTTACAAAAGACATAGCAATCCATAGAAGAATATGTGAAAGGGAGACATGTTCATGAGGTCTATGATGGTACTCTTTCTTCTTCAACTTGTCTAAATGATTGGGAAAAATAAAATGAAAAGAGGGCTCTCTCAAACCAAGAGAGGATTGTAGGGAAGAAACATTTTTTGCTAATGCAAAGTAGTATCAAGATTTACAATCTACATTTCCAAATTATCTCAACTTTTAGCTTGAATGCGATATCCATGCTTGTGACGAAATTGAGAACCCGTCCAAAACACAGTCGTGATTAGGCCTTAGGGGTCTTTGAATTTACTAAGGGAGTGGGTTCCCTAATTCTAAATTATTGTGTTTTCCTAGATTGAAATCATTGTATTTCCTAAGTTTGTAAATAGAGTCTTTAGAAGACTTAAAATTTGTAACAGGATAAGTCCTCATTTAAATATCTAGAAGAATCATGAAAGTAAGTGATTGAGAGGAATGTTGGGGATGAAATAAAATATGCCTTATTAGTAGATTTTGAGGCTTGAAAGAGATTTTAGGGATAGATGAGGATATTATGGATCTAAGAGATCCTAGAGATAGATTGCAGATTTCAAGGAGTGTGATTAGGATATGAAACTGATTTACAGTTCATATACCTTCTTTATCTATGTAAGCCTACGGGCATTGAAGAGGAGAGAAGAGGAAGAATAGAGAGATAGTAGAAGAATAGGAGTGTGAGTGGAGAAGGCCAAGTGTGGCCAAAGGCCGAAACATGGGCCCAATGAATTGTAAAATCATGCATGAGTAGCCAAAGGGGTTTCTATGGAAAACCCGTGTACAGAAATTGATTAATTGAAAATCAACCTATCTATGTATTTTAACCAGTTTGTGTGTTATTGATCCTCTTGTCATTACATAGATTTTATAATTTTGTGTGTATCATGTTGAGATTGAATGTGCAGGTGCAAGAGATTTTGAATACAATCCCTACAAATTGAAAGAGTGTGACCAAGGTAATGAACTCATCGGATGAGATTGGAAGGGGCGAAGCTTTTATGAACTTTGTTAAAGCGAAATGAGACAGAGATGAAGCAATTTGGGAGTTCCAAGGCTCAATAGAAATTCGACGAACAACAAGAGAAATTGTGCTTTAATAAACCAATGGTGGTGATTGAACCATGTGGTGGTCAAGTGACGTGGAAGTTGATTTATCATTGATCATCAAGGGTCAATGATCGTTGTTGTTGATGGTGGATAAATCGTGATCGTTGATCATTCAAGATCAATGGCTAGGGTCATTCTATCATATTGAAGAATTGCTACCCCAAGGGGGCGATAGTCCAATAGAACTAAGGCATAAACCTTATCCAAATCGATGGTGGAGATAAGTCCTGGAATAGAGATCAATGGTGTAGAAATTTCAAAGGGATACAGTATCATCGGAGTCTGAATATGTCAAAGTTTGAAATCATCGGAGTGTTCCCAGTTCATTGGACCCGCCCATCGGAGTGAGCATCGACACCCCGATAAAAAAAGTTCTGACGACCATGCCTTAGTGCCCGGATGAAGGTCCATGAAGAATATCCATGAACAATTATGCATGTTGATCGTTGGTCATTCAATAAGATCAACGATCCAGATAGAAGATCGTGAAGGAATGAGCATTGATCTGGTCGTTTGTTAAAAGGCGAGATCGATGGTGAATATCTACTCGGAGTTTCTAGATCAACGGTAGAGATCTACTCAGAGGGAGCTAGATCAACCATTCTGGAAGGGACACGTGGTGGTGTTATGTCGAAGTCAAATCCATCAGAATGAGACTACTATGAAACTCTCTCTCCAGAGAAGGTTTGAATCATCGGAATGGTGTCAATGCTCATTGGAGTCGAATTCTTGGAGAGGTTATAGCTCATCTGAGTCGAGTTACTCGAAGTGACTCGCATCACTGAATTATGATGACGACACTTTGACAAGAGATTTTGATGGTTTAGGGGGAGTTAAGTGTCTGAAGGTAACAAACTGCCTACATGGTATGTGTTTGGTCATGGCGCTTGGTCATATGGAAAGATAGCGACCGGGTTTTGAAGTTTTATCTCTAATTTTGATAAGCGCTCGATTATAACATATAGTCATGTGGAAGAAAGGGACTTAGCACTTAGATGAAACAAGTGCTCGAGTTTTTCACAAAAGGATCTTAGCGTCGATCCAAAGAGCGCTAATGGTAAGCACCCTGCTCATAAACCAGAATTATGGACTGGTGCGTAACAGAGAGTCTAAGAATCTGTTAGTCAAACATCTTGGGCCCTTGTGAATATTTGAGAGCATCCCGAGTGCAGAGCTATCAACAGAGTAATGCAAACTCTGCATCTATGGGTTTTTGACTGGGAAGTCGCCATCAAGTGGTATCATAGCGCAACTATGCTTGAAATTGGAAGGGTGAAATCTGCAAATTTGCAATTGCAGAAAAAAATTGGTGAAGGTTAATGACAATGTACAAAGGATACATATATGTTTTTTACCTTTATATTTCGAAGAGTCATGTATTGAAGGTTTTTGTGTAAAGGGATAAGTTCAACAGAGGAACTTTGAGACTACAGAATTGAGGCCATTCCAACCAAGAAGCAGAGTTGGGAAGAGATGTTTGGATGATAAGATCTTGGAACAGATCTTGCAGGTAATGAATTTTATGATTTGAGATAACTCTAGTTAAGAAGCATTTGTAATTATAGGTAGTAGAAGAAGAATATTTTGAGAAAAGGGAAGCTTGTGGCAGAAGGACCCTCATAGCAAGAATAAGTTGTGATAAAATTTCTTGAAGAGAGGACGACTAGTGCAGCTCTAAAGAGGAAGTGAGTGGAGTGCAGAAACCTACATCTTTTGAAGTTGAGGAGCAGAGGATGCTCAGAATGTGCCAGAGGAGAGAACCAGAAGGATACCAAAAGTTCAAGCTCACGAGGAAAGCCTGATGAGGTATTGAGTGGCAAGGTGTGGAGGCTTGCGACATAGGAAAGGCTTGATGCAACTCACTGTGGGAAAGGAGAAGCTCACAAAGGGAAGAGATGGAGATGACTATCGATAGTCATGACAGAGGTTCATAGAGAAGCCATGGCAAGAGGAAAGATAATGCTAGAGCAATTGGCATAAATCATATGAGTCAAGAGGAGTTTGACAAAGAGCTTATTGAGTTAAAGGAAAGACTCAATATGATTATGAAGTTGTTAAAAGAAGAAAACCATAGATATGGTTGGAATTTGAGGAGGAAGGTTAAGTGGCCTATTGAACAGTTATATGTAAGAAAGTTGAGACATAGGTCGAAGCATAGATTAGATGCATGGATCAAAGAGCCAGAACTCAGAGAAGTTGAGTACAGAAAGTCCTTGGAAGCAGGACCAATAGTTCACTTTTGTGAACTAGAGCAGGGAGTAGTGCTTGGAGAGGAAGATGAGGCACAAGATGAATACCTCATGGGGAGTTTGGAGAAAGTAGTCCAACACAAGGGAATGACACTAGAAGAATATAAAGAGACTCATAAGTCTCATGTTTTTAAAACTAATGAATGGTGTGTGTTTGCAGGTATTGAGGAATGTAGAGATAGACAGATCCGTAATTATGTCATATCAGAGAAAGAGACAGCATTGTATCATACAATCAATCAAAGTGAAAGTTATGCATGTTCAAAGAGTGCAGGTGTCGAAGACAATAAGGAGGATGAAGATGTGAAAAGAGCAATGATTTGGCTTGGAGATGCCTCAAATGATGAAGTACATAGGATCCCGAAATGGGTTATACAAGACTATAGTGATGCAAGCATGGAACTTGCCAAAGAAGAGATGGCAATGGAGAATGATGGCACTGCTGAAGCAGATAATCATTGGTGTATGATTATGGAGAAATTCTTACAAAAAGGTATAAAGTGTTTACTGCAAATATGTCATTTCAATAAAATCCAAGCACAGAGTTTATTTGAGCAATCATGTAGACTAAGCATGCAGCTTAGAGATATGCAATATTGGTTGCATAAACTTTTATATAGTGAGCAAGGTTTTAAAGAAGTTGAGGACAGACATAGGTGTGAAGACACAGATGGCAGAAGCCATACAAAATTTCTATGAAAATTTGTAGCAGACAAATTGCAGCAATGATGTGTACCAGCAAAGGACAAAAATGGACATCGAGTTGGATGAGAATTGGGAGCATTTGATGAAGATTTCCAAGTGGAAATACCAAAGGAAAAGGAAAAAGAGAAACATGTAAGTGTAGTCCACTAAAGCAAGAAAGGATTTTGTACAACAACAAAGTAAAGTTTGGGATCCTGGAAAGTTGCAGGAAACAACAATACAGCAGCAAGGCAGGTGGGCAACAGCATAAGATTTGGGATCCAGCAAGACTTCAACAAATGGAGACTCATGATCAAGAGATCATGAAATTTTTTAACATTGGGAGTCCGATGCATAAGCATTTTGCCTCCTAAATCAATCTTGTTGATTAGGCCTTAAGGGTCTTTGAATTTACTAAGGGAGCAGGTTCCCTAATTCTAAATTATTATATTTTCCTAGATTAAAATCATTGTATTTTGTAAGTTTGTAAATAGAGTCTTTAGAAGACTTAAAATTTGTAAGGGGATAAGTCCTCATTTAAATATCTATAAGATTCATGAAAGTAAGTGATTGAGAGGAATGTTGAGGATGGAAACAAATTTGCCTTGTTAGTAGATTTTGAGGCTTGAAAGAGATTTTAGGAATAGATGAGGATATTATGGATCTAATATATCCTAGAGATAGATTGCATATTTCAGGGAGTGTGATTAGGATCTAAAACTGATTTACAGTTTAGATACCTTATTTATTTGTGTAAGACTACAGGCATTTAAGGGGAGAGAAGAGGAAGAATAGAGAGATAGTAGAAGAATAGGAAGAGTGTGAGTGGAGAAGGCCAAGTGTGGCCAAAGGACAAAATAGAGGCCAATGAATTGTAAAATCAGGCCTGAGTAGCCAAAGGGGTTTCTATGGAAAACCCGTGTACAAAAATCGATTAATTGAAAATCACCCTCTGTGTGTATTTTATCGAGTTGGTGTGTTATTGATCCTCTTGTCATTACATAGGTTTTATAATTCTATGTGTATCATGTTGAGATTGAATGTGTAGGGGTGAGAGATGTTGAATACAATCCCTACAAATTGAAAGAGTGTGACTGAGGTAATGAACTCGTCAGGCGAGATTGGAAGGGGAAAATATTTTATGAACTTCATGAAAGTGAAATGAGACAGAGAGGAAGCAATATGGGGCTTCGAAGGCTCAACAAAAATCCAAGGAACAACAAGAGAAATTTTTCTTTAATAAACCAATGGTGATGATTGAACCACGTGGTGGTCGAGTGATGTGGAAGTGGATTTATCGTTGATCATTAAGGGTCAATGATTAGTGTTATTGAAGGTGGATAGATCGTGATCGTTGACCATTCGAGATAAACTACTGAGGTTGTTCTATCGGATCGAAGAATTTCTACCCCAAGGGGGCCATAGTCCGATAGAACTAAGGTATAAACCTTATCCAAATCGATGGTGGAGATAAGCCCTGGAATAGATATTGACGACATAGAATTGTCAAAGGGATACAATATCATCGAAGCCTGAATCTTTCGGAGTTCAAAATCATCAGAGTGTTCCCTTTTCATCGGACCTGACTCATCGGAGTGAGAATCGACACCTTGATAAAAAAAGTTCCAATGATCGTGCTTTAGAAGTCAGATGAAGGTCTGCGAAGAAGATCCATGAATAATTATGGTCATTGATCATTGATCATGCAACAAGATCAACGATCTAGACAAAATATCGTGAAGAAACAACCGTTGATCCGACCATTCATTAAAAGGCGAGATCGACGGTGAAGTTCTATTCAGAGTTGCTAGATCAATGGTGGAGATCTACTCGGAGGGAGCTAGATCAACCATTCTGGAAGGGACACGCAACGATGTTTTTTCGGATCTGGATCCATCGGAGTGAGACTACTATCAAACTCTCCAACTAGAGAAGGTATAAATCATCAGAGTGGTGCCAATGCTCATTGGAGCCGAATTGTCGGAGAGGTTACAACTCATTGGATTCGAGTTACTCGGAGTGACTCACATCATTGGAGTCTAACGACGACACTCCCACTAGAGAATTTTGATGGTTTAAGGGGAGTTAAGTGCCCGAAGGTAGTAAACCGCCTACATGGTAAGCACTTGGTCATGGTGCTCTGTCTTATGGAAAGATAGCACCTGAGTTTTGAAGTTTTAGCGCTAATTCTGATAAGCACTTGGTTATAGCATATGGTCGGGTGGAAGAAAGGGACTTAGCGCTCACATGAATCAAGTGTTCGGGTTTTCACAAAAGGAGTGTAGCGGCAATCCAAAGAGAACTTAAGGTAAGCACCCTGCTCATAAACAAGAATTACGGACTGGTGCGTAACAGAGAGTCCAGGACTCTGTTAGTCAAACATCTTGGGCCTGTGTGAAGATTTGAGAGCAACCCGAGTGCAGAGTTGTCGGTAGACTATTCCAAACACTGCATCTGTGATTTTTTTACTGGGCAGTCACCATCATCTAACTTCAAGCATATTGATGCTATGTCTACATTTTTGTGGACCAAAATTCAGTACAACTCGTAAAATGAGCAGATGTTGTTTTTTCTCCTTCTCTTTCCCTTAAGATTCATTCAATTAGTTCTTTGTCTTTGATTAGTTATTTGTGATTCCTTCTAGGACAATTGATAATCTTGTTGATGGCAACACATCACTAAAATTTTCACTTCTAAGAAAGACCACAACTCTCAAATTCCATCTTAGAAGTTCTCATGTCCAAACTTGTGAAAGGTCTCTTGACTATACCTGGGTTGGGCTCCATTAGGACCTATAGGGAAGTGTGAATGTATGTGTGCATGTAAACTATAATAGTTGACACTTAACCTTTCTTAAAGGTAGTGACATAAAACCATGAATTGGTATTCTCCAAAAAATGGGGAACACCCACTCATATGGGAATATAATTTCAATAAAAACATTACGCATTCAAATAATCATACGTATACTAATGTTTATCTTTTCTTTTCTTTGCATAATGGTTTTTTCATGGTTACAAAAGCTCAAAGTTACAAATCTTGAGTGAGAATGTGGGGAGATGTGTGGCTCACCCACAAACTCTCATCTTATGAAAAGGGATTAGTAAGAGGTGAGTGTGAGTTGTTTTTTTTTAACCATGGGAATCGGTAACTGGTAGATTTGATCTAGGTTAGGCCCAAGATCAATCCTACTAGTTGCCAGTATAACCCAAGAGTATATCCAACAACCCACAAGCCAAATATACCAATAATGTGTGACTTAGCAAGGGTCAAGGCATCTCGAAGCCCACCGGAATGGACGTCTATCCCAGGGGTCGTCTACCCTTCTAGCCTTATCACAACGGGCCAACATGTCCACTTTGAAGGAATTAAACCTAGATGAAAAGGATAACAAACATGCTACCCAACCACCCAAACTATAAACCTAGAAAGAGTGTGTGAGTGATTAAGCATGAATAAAATGAAAACCTTACAAGCTCTTAAAGTTATGACAAGCCTTTCCAAAAGCTAATCCACAGTTGAGCCACGTCACCACGTCACCATGGGTATGAGGGCTAACTACACTTCAAAATGGGCTCACCTCACCATGGGTATGAGGGCTAACTACCCTTCAAAATGGAAAAAACCCAAAACTTTCTTAAGATGTTTTACCCTCGAGCCACGTCACCATGGGTATGAGGGCTAACTACCCTTCAAAATGGAAAAAACCCAAAACTTTCTTAAAATGTTTTACCTAAGTGACATCATGGTCGACCTCTCTCAACCTAAAAACATCACGTGATTTTTTCTAAAAGGCTTTCGAAAAGCTTTTAAAACTTTTATATTATGTTAAGTCTCTTTTAAAGATATCTTATAATACTTTCCTAAAATAAATATTGGGTTTGAGGAGGTAGTAAATCTATTTTAAAGATTGAATGCATTCGTAGTAAGAGGGGCATGGACTCCCAAACACATATCGTCCAAACCAACTCAAATAGCATTTACTACCATCTACCTTGAAAGAGTGTTCTATAACCTAATATAACATAACATAGATGTTGTTAGATATGTAAGTAACGTTGATACATGATAGTTAAATAAAAAAAATTACATAGTTTTTGTTTATATATATATATATATATATATATAAACAAATTCAAATTATTGCTTGAGTTATTTATTTATCCATTTATTATGAAAATCAACATAGTGACCTCAACTACAATTCATTTTTTTGCATTAATAACTATTTGTTCATTGTAAATATTTGTTTGCATTTGCACAGTGTATTTTTCTTAAGTGTGATAATGTTTTTACAAATTAAATTCTTATTTCCCTTGTCTCCTTAAAATCCATAGATAATATTTACTATTTTGTTTAGTGCGAGGAAGATATTAAGCTACATCATGTTCTATTTTCCAAAATTGAATCCAACAGTGATAGTATTGGCTCCTTAAAATTCATAGATAATCTTTACTATTTTGTTTAGTGTGAGGAGGATAGTAAGCTACATCATGATCTATTTTTCAAAATTGAATCTAACAGTAATAGTATTGGTAATGGAAATGACAAATAATGATAGTATTGGTAATGGAAATGGAAATTAAGGACAATGCTAGTTTAAAAAAATTAAAGATAGGAAAAGAGAATGGAAAAGAAAAAAGAAAAATATAAACAAGAGAGAAGAGCGTTAGAAATGGGTAATGAGAAGTCAAGTCTTTTGGCCTTCCCATTACCCCTTCTCTACCTATATCTTCTTGTAATTGCACTCACAAAGGGATTTTTGTTGTCCAAGAGGTGAGGATGCACAATAACCTCGATGTGTAAATTGTTGAATGACCATAGAGCCATGAATTTCATTGTAACCTAAGACTATCAAAATAAAGATTAAGCAACCATTCAAAGATGGTATTCTTGTTTGGGTTTCCAAGTAAAATTTTAGTGCTTATAGTGGTTTTCATTTTATCAACATTGTCAAAATCGGCCTAGACTCGCGAGTTCGGTGAGCAACTCGCAAGTCTGGTCGAGTCAGTGTTGGGTCGAGTACTCGCTTGAGACTTGCCTAGCAGACTTGGCCAGGACTTGGCAAACTCACTAGACTCGCTAGTCTTGGCTTCATACTCATGATTCCAACCCAGGCTCAGCAACCCAAACTCAGTGACCAAAAAAATGCCCACATGTGTGATTTGACCCAACAAGACTTGTTTTGGAGGGAGTTTTAGGAGGGAAAAGAGGTGTTTGAGAGGGTAGAAGTCTTTATTAAGGCATTTCTCCTTTCATTGTTTCTCGAAATGATGGTGTTGAGAGGGTAGAAGTCCTTATTAATACATTCCTCCCTTCATTCTTTCTCATTCCATATATCTTCAAGAGCCATTTCTTCCTTAGAAAAGTGTTGTGCATTATCATTGTGAGAGTGTTGAGTTCATCTTCGTTTAGGAGGGAAATTGAAGGAGACTTCATCATCATCAGTGATCACAAGTTGTTGTGTGAAGGAGGCTTGAATTCATCATTGGTTGTTGTGTGAAGCATGGTTGATATGTGAAGGAGGCCTCAGGCTCTTAGCATTCAAAGTTCAAGTAAGTGGGCAATTACACATTAAGGTTTTAGTTTAGTTTTTTATTTTTATTTTATACTTGTAGGCCTTTTATACCAATAGGAATGTAGGCTAAGATGTCATCTTACAAACCTATAGGCTGGCATTATAGCCTACAGGCATGTAGGTTGTAATATCAACCTATAAGCCTATAGAGTGACATCTCAACTTACAAGCCTAGGTTATAAGAAAATTAAAAAATTAAATGATACAAAACTTGTAGACTAGTTTGCTAGTACCTAATCTGACTCTATCATACATTATTCCAATCAAGATTCTCATCCATGGAACCTAATTCCAAAGATAAAAGGCATCTTGATAAGGCATGGGAACATTGTGTCTGTTGTCTAGGTTAATCCAGATGATGACCATCAAGTAAAGTGCAAATACTAACCCACTACTATGTTTGGGGGCATAAACAGGCTAAAAAACTGCCTAGCTAGAGTTGTAGGCAAAGATGTCATAGTTTGTATGGTTTCCCTATAGAAGTCATAGTCAAAATGCAAGTTACTTTGCAAGCCATCAATTAATAGAATGCTAAGAGATATATGATGATGTTTGAAATTCCAGGGATGGGTAGATCCCACATGACACCTCCAGGTATCACCTCTTCTTTCTTCCTTCCTCGCACAAGCACAAGATCTCAACCAACCTTGGACGGTTATAACAAAAAGAAGAGGAAGGAGGTAGATATGGCAAAGAGGAGGTTCTAGAACCATGACAATTTCTCATTTAACCTTTCAAAGTCTTCTTTTTATTATCCCATGGTAGATGCAATTGCAAGTGTTGGCCCCATATACAAAGCCCCCTAATATAGTGCACTTAGGGGGGGAGATATAATGAGGAGTTGGAGTGTGTCAATGCACAGTTGGAAGGCATTAAAATCTCATGGAAGAGTACAGGTTGCACAATTTTTTCAGGTGGGTAGACAGAGCAGAGGAGTAGAACAATCATCAATTTCTTTATAGCTTTCCCTAAAGGAACCATGTTCCTAAAATTCATCGATGCATCCTCACATGTAAAGGATGAAAATATAATATATTAATAGTTGGTGGAGGTTGTGGAAGAATTTGAGGTTAAACACAGTGTCCAAGTAATCATTGACATTCTTGCAAATTTTGTGGCAACTAGAAAATTGCTATGTGCAAAATATCTTACTATTTTTTGTACCCCATGTGTTGACCATTACATTGATGCAAAGCTGATATATTCATAGTTGGAGTGGGTGAAAGATATTGTTCATGAGTGCAAACAAATAACCAAGTACATTTATAACCATGCTTGGGTGTTGAACCTTATGAGAGAGTTCATAGAGGGCGAGCTTAGTCACCCTCCCGTCACACATTTTGCCACAAAATTTCTCTGCCTCCAAATCCTTATGAAATAGTGCCAAGCATTAATAAGGATGTTTTGTAGCTAGCAATGACTATTTTGGAAAGACAACACAAAACCAAATGCAATGGATGTGAAAGTGTCTCTCTTTAAACATAATTTATGGATTAAAGTCACTAAGGTTGTTACCATGATTGAGCCCCTCGTGAAAGTGTTGAGGATCATGGATGGAGACAAACCTCCAATGGGATACATTTGTGAGGGAATGGACAAGGCCAAAGAGGCCATCAAGACTTTCTATAAGAGGGGGGGTTCATCTAAATATCTCCCTGTATTCGAAATTATTGATTCCAAGTGAGACAAACAGCTGCATTCACCATTGCATGCAACAGGAGCATATTTCAATGTAAGCATATTCTATAATGAGGGGTCTAAAATTAGAAAATATCTCGAGATGAAGAGAGGTGTGATGACATGCATTGAAAGGATGTACCTGAATCAAGACATTCAAGACCAAATCCATATGCAGTGAGATATGTATAAGGAATCATCTAGCATGTTTGGATTTAGCTCAACCCAACGTCTCACGGAGAAGAAAATGGTTGGGTAAGATTCAATTTGTAAATTGTTACGTTGTAATTTTGCTAGTTTTCTTTTTCAAGTTTGTAATTGTAGAACTTGTAGTCTTTGTTTTGTTTTTTTATATAACGACCCATTGGTGGATAGATTATGGCTCTATGACACCACAACTACAAGAACTCACCATCAAAACTCTATGTCAACCCTATAGCACTTTAGGTTGTGAGTGCAATTGATCAGTATTTGAGCACATCCACACCAAAAAGTGCAGTAGGTCTGGAGCATGAGCGGTTGGAGAAGTTGGTCCTCATATACTACAACCTTTGAATGCTCACAAACAATTGTGAGGAAACAATCTGGATCCAATTTTATTAGATAATATTGCTCTAGTATTTGATTGGGTCTTGGAGGATGAATATCCTAGTGATGATTTGAGATAGCTTGATGAAGAGACTTGGGATCTCTCTAGTGTTCCATTGTCTCAAATGGAAATACCAAATACACCTACATCACAATTGTTGTTTCAGTCTAGCAATGTTGACACTAGATCCTCTAGGGGTTATTCTAGGTGTTCTCGTAGTCATGCTTGACACTCGAAATTGGACTTTAAGACATTGTCTATTTTTATTTTCTAATTATGTTATGAGACTATGAGTTATGTAATTGAACTTAGTACTATTTGTGAATTTGATCATGGAATCATCTTTCAGTTCAATATTTTTCGTACAACTATCGAGTGTCAAATATTGTGTTATCATAATATTTTATGAGATGATCTTATGAATTTCATAATGTGGTTTTATAACTTATATGGATTGGAAATATCATTAGTATATTTTTTGTGCACAAAATTTACCATATTTTGAGTTTTCTTTTCTCTTTGTTGGGTCTTTTCCAAGTCTCGGGTTAGTCAAATATTTGTCGAGCCCATGTGTGACAACTTTGGATTTTATTGTTGTGTAATCTCTACGTGATGGAATTATAGTTTCGCTACATTTTAATGGATTGCTATGAAGATTCTAGACTCTGTTGATATTAATTATTGAATAGATTCAAATCATGTCATTATCTAGATTAACTACAACAATCGGCACATGTAGACCGTCCATTCCACTTAATCTTTGAGATTGATGATTGTTATAGTTTGGTTATCTCATTTATTTATCCAAATTACTAATTGTCTCTAGTTTCTAGTGATTCCTTGTTTATTCTATTGAGTTCATTGGCATTTAGGTAGGTTTCACTTAGCCATACATTGTTTATTGAGGACGTTGATTAGTTGTATAGGCCTTTTGCATCCTTGGTGTGAGCTCCTCCTCTTCCAAGAAATGTGTGACACATCATTCCTCTTGGATTTACATTGAGATAAAATCTACAGCCAAAAATTGATGCATTGGATTAATATGCGGATAGTAATGTTCCCACTCCATTAAAGTTTTTGGTGTGTAATTTGGTTAAGGTAACATTGTCCCTTAACAAGTCATTTGGAGTTTGTTTATTTTTTCTTATGTAAAAAGAGTTATAGGAATTGTGTATAGAGAACCACATTAATTTAAATGGAGTAAAAGAATGGTTATAAAAAAATTATATGTGAATGTTGCAAATTGCTCAACACTTTGCCATGCATCTTGATGCCTCACTTAGCTTGTGTTGGTTGAATCATGGGAGTGGTTGCAACATTTATTAATACCTCTTGAAAGCTTTATTCCATGCCACATTGTGTTATGTTTAGCTAGGCTAAATAGTATATAATCAGAAGTATCGGAAACGATGTTGGAACGTTGTCCTTTTACCTATCTCAAGCAGCCTTGTAATAATGTCACATGAGTTTAGCTCGGATGGTGGGGTAGCATGATTGTTATCCTCCCCACCCGAGTTCAATTCCCACAAGTGACATGTTGGCTTGTTGTGATAAGGCTAGAAGGGTAGACACCCCCCTATATAAAGGCCTACTCTGGTATGCCTCGAGATGTCTCGGCCCTTGCTAAGACATAAATTTCCTGCTAGGCACTAGCTTGTAGGATATTGGCACTAGCCTAGGGGTTATAGTGTAAGCCAGTGGGATTTGAACCTGGGCCACACCTAGGTAATCTCAGCCAATTATCGATTTCTCTAGATCTAAAGCTCCTACTATCATAATCCACTAGTTGCACCTACTCTTGAAAGACTCTAACCATCCCTTCAATGACCAAGTGTCGTCAAATGGTTCCTCATGTTCTCTCGGCACCTCCCTTCATTTCATGGCGAGACAATGAGTCAATATGGAGCTAAGTTGAAATGAACTCAACTCTAACACTTGGAAGGTTTGCAACTAATGCTTTCATATCTATTAAAGAATACCTACCCTAGAGATTATGACTATGTGTAGGAGGTGAGATGGCATAGTTCCCATTCTAAGTTCTTTTACTAAAAATTAGGATGAATCTCCACAGAGCGATTAGCATTACTAGACCTAATGTTTCGTTAGAATAATTTGTCAGTCCCTCAACACGAGTGACTTGGTTTCCTTTTAACACCAACTAGATCTTATTTTGACATCACATGTATTCATATTTGATGTGACATGGCCTTGCGGACCTATCAAGGAAAATCATCCTAAGGAATGTTTTTTGATGCAAAGAATCCCCCACTCACAAAGACATGGCCCTATGCAAACATGCCCCTTGTTATGTGGTCTATTAGCTCCTCTTTTCCCATGACACCAATTCCATACCCTCAAACTAATCCCATGTTGTTGTAGGCACCTTGGTCATAGAACTTTGTTCTGGCAAATTTTTGTGAAGACCGTGCAACTCTAGGCTTATTCTACTTTCTTATTCCTAGGTCAAAAAAAGTGACAAGCAACAAACTTAAATGTGAATTGAATTTATGGAAACATGACTTTTGCAAAAAATAACTTACAAAAAGGAAATTGTTTGATATAAATGTAGAAATTGAGTTCTACTATAATACATGAACTCTCTCCCAAAAAACAGCTTAGGCTAGTTTTGCAGGGGTGGGGCTCGTTACCACCCAAACTAGCAACCTTTGTAGGGGTGCTATTGGGGATAAGAACAACATGGGGAATGCACCACTATCACCTTAGAAAAATCTCCCTTTCACATTAGGCCAACTCCTTGATTCCATATGGGGTATCCCAATCCTTGGAAATAATCTATATAACACCTTTCAGTAGCTCATGATACAAGTCACTTCAAACTACACACCTCAATATATGTTAGATAGACCAGAGCCAAAGTAGCCAAATGCCTAGAAAATACTCAACAAAGAGTTAGGGAAATAACCATTGTAGTATACAAAGGGTTAGGAGCTAATCATATTAGTGTTGCGATCTAAAATAAGTATGCTACAACAAAAGTATAAATCAACACTAAGAAATCACTCTCTAGATGAGAGAAAAGTACCTTTAACCGCTCAAGAGTGAGTTTTAATTCCACAAATCAAGAGTGTATGATATGTTGATGAAATTATTTCTGAGTGGATTCAACCCTTGGTATGCACTCATACCATGTTAATATTTTACCACTCTACTCAACACCCGACAATTAGCTCAAAATAAAGTCACTTTATCTACTAAAAGCACAATTGAGTAATCAACCAAACATGCAGTAGAAGCATAAACAAGGAAACCAAATCAAGCACATAAAAACACTAATATTTTTGAGTAAACCCCTAGAAAATCCTTGGAGGGAAAACTAGTCCAATGATGCTTTTATTAAAGTCAAATCAAAACTTTCCTAACAGGGATAATGGCCCACTGAGAGAATTATACACTGCAAAAAAACCTGGAAACACATTTGCTATTGTACGACTTGTACTGACACATTTTCCAATGCATCTACAACTTTCCCTTCTCTGACCCACAGACATCCACGAATTTCCCTTCTTTGACCCACGGACATCCACGACTTTCCCTTCTATGATCTGCGGATATCCATGACTGTCTAAAATTTGACCCGCTGATATGTATGGAAAGACCGTACAGCAAGCTCCATACGACTCTGCTCTTCCCATTAGTCTTTATCCTTTGAAATCCACTTGCGGCTACTTCTGCCCTCTCTCCTCCTTGACTTGTATGACCTCTAGATGAAAGTCCTTCTCCACCTATCAAGATCTTGTATCACATTCCTTTGTGATCCAACCCTCTCATCAATACTTGGATGAACTCTCTTCACCCAACCAGTGAGATCTGCTCACTCTAGTGTAAGAAAAAGTCCTTCTATGTTATCTTCTATCTTGGCATCTCACCAAAGATCCTCAACCTTGGAATCTCACCAAAGCTCCCTTTCTCTTGGCATCTCACCAAGAGTCTCTAGATCTTGGCATCTCACCAAAGATCCTCACCTTGGTCTCTCACCAAGGTCCCTTACTCTTAGCATCTCGCCAAGAGTCTCCCAACCTTGACCTCTCGTCAAGAGTCCTAACTGTGTTTACTCCCTCAACACAAGTGCCTTCCTCCTTCTCCTAGCCTTTCTTTTATAATCATGAGTTACAATCTATTTCTAATATCCAAAGTGATCTACGGTTGAGATTACTTTTGACACTCACTTAAGATTTAGATTACATGTTGCATGTTAAGCATGTTCCTTAAATAACTCAATTCAGTAATACATATAATTTTACTTTAATTAATTCCTTTTAACTAAAGTAAACTCAAGACTAGAATATTTTCGACAACTTCGACATGCAAAACACATGCATGTGGACGTATTTGTTCGATGCTACTAAAACATCAACACTCCCTCTTAGCGAGGAAGGTACTTCTCCCACCTGGAGTTGGATCTATCTTTCCTACCAGATTTGTTGTCATGCCTGAACTCCAATACACCTGATTGGTTGCTCCCTTTGACACAAAAGCTATCTCTACCATGATGATCTGACCATGATGGTCTACCACCGAAGACTCGTTGCCTCTGAACATGCTCCTAGAAGTATCCTCCTCATGAGTATCATGCATGACCATCTCATACCATGACTCCTTCTTGATAGTCTTGGAAGGTTTCTTCTTCCCAACTAAACCTGGACGCTGACTCCCTCTGAGTTGCTCAACCTTCGAAGCAAATTGCTCCCTATTCTCTGCCACTCTGCTACTTTCCATTGCTCCATAATTCAAGAAACTCTTGGATCCTTTTATAGGCTCCCATCTTGGGATAATGGTTCACCTAAAGAATACATATCAACAAATAGCCAAGCCCTGCAAACCCCAAGATCAGTCCTTTGATCTTGTTGATTAGTTGTTATCTCCCTTGATGCAAGATGATGGCACCTCCGATGAAGAATTTGAAAACGTATTTTTAGATAGGTGGTCTCATGTTGGGAAAAAGGATAAAGAGAGCACCAAGGATTTATTTCCATGTGGCAACTCTATACTACAAGTTCATGAATGTATTCATAAAGAAAATGCCATTGTTTCTATTAACCCTAGTTGTTAGCATAATTTCATCAATGTTCAAGTGGCTAACAGATTGCAAGTTGCCACAAAACATATCCAAAGCACACAAGTTTGTTAAAATAGTGTAACTGCAAAGAGTATTCTTATTATTATTGTTATTTTATTCATAGGATTAATCCCCATTGTGGATTAATCATGTCGGTAATTGTATTATGACCAAATACCCTTTTGCGGATTGGTCAACAGACAATTGTAATAGGCAGAATAAGAAGTCGGCCCCAGTAGCTATTATTGAGACCTAGAAATATAATAAAGGTGGGTTTACCCACCCAGAGTAAGAGGTCGGCCCTACCAGTGAAGACCCTTCACACGTGCAAGTCTTGTAGATATAGAGAGGCTAGCGCCTCACTTAATCACACAACTCACTTGCTCATTCTTAAGAGGCAAGCTGCAACTTACCAGTTGGAGAGAGGGAGAAGAGTGGCACATCTTTTGGAGAGGACTATCTGTATTGGTTTGAGTTATCTCTTGACATTGTATTGGCAATTTATGATAAGGAAGTTTTTGTTGGGTTTTCTTCCCCTAGAGGGTTTCCCAGGATAAATGTTGTGTCTCTTTTGAATGTGTAATTCTCGGTGATCTTGTTCTTATGTTGCTCTTATCTATTGAAATGAAAAGAACTATAATAATGGCATAAACATTAACATGGTATCAGAGCCAACCTGAAGGAAACATATTTCGCAAGAGAAAAATGTCACTGTTGCAGTACCTGCAAATTAGGGTTTTTCAAAAGTGAAGCTTTTTAGCTCCAAAACCACCTAGAAAGTTGCGCCCTCCCCCAAGGATCATTTTGGCACTTAGAGCACACCTTTTCAGTGGCTAGATCTCCTAGAAAGTGAAACTCTAGTTTCACAAAAGTACCAAAAGTACCAAAAAACCAGTACCAGAAGTACCAAAAGTACCAAAGTACCAGAAGTACTAGAAGCACCAATCCAAAAATCCACAGATCAAATTTGAAGGGGAAAAAGTTGCGTTTTCTCAGATCCAAGTACACCAGGCTACTCGCCTCAGCCAAGCGCACCTCCTGGTAAGGTCAAAAATTGATTTTAAGCATTTTCATTTTTGGTCATTTTTCATAGCCTCAAGTACAAGATGTCTGCAAGCACAAAGCTTGTTGAGAAACTAGAAGGCATAGACAACTTTCGTGC
>JASDQU010100664.1:184016-196971 GCA_032191745.1 Picea mariana
AGTGGAGGAACCTGAATATGCCGTAGAGAAAGCGAAGCATTAGAAGGACTCAATCAAGGCTCAAAGAATCATTGCAGATTCAATCAAAGACCACCTGATCTCGTATGTATCGTCCAAGAAAACTATGAAGGAGATGTTTGACTCTCTAAGAAAACTATACGAAGGAAAGAACATCAACCAAAAGATGAACCTAAGATCTCAATTGAAGAATACCAAGATGCAGAAAGGAGAAATGATTCAAGAATATTTCTCCCGAATCTCAGAAATTAAAGAACAGTTAAAAGTGATTGGAGACACCATAGATGAAGACAAATTCATAATGACGGCCCTAAATGGTCTCACAAGACCTTGGGATTCTTTCATCTAGACGATATCTGCCAGAAAGGAGAAATTACAGTTTCAGAGCCTATGGGAAGAATGCATCCAAGAAGAGACAAGGGTAGCTAACCGTGAAGCACTACTAGCAAGGGACGATGATCAAGCCCTAGCTACTCATACAAAAGGAGGCAGGAAGAAACCCTACTTCAAAAGGGAAACTCATAGAGATCCTCAACCTTCAAACAAATTCAACAACCAAGAATCTCATCCAAGAAATTTTCAGAAGAAAGGACAACGCAAGGGACGAGATCTCTCATCCATACAATGCTATCATTGTGATAAGATGGGATAAAAGGTGAATTCTTGTCTAGTCAGAAGAGAAGAATACAAGAGGAAGCACAAAAGGCAACATGCCCACATAGTCGAAGATGAAGAACCACCAATGAAGATGATTAAGGACCATGTCTTGATCTCAACTCTCTCAGGATCTGTATCACCTGGAGAGGACACATGGCTCATTGATAGCGGTGCATCAAAACACATGACGGGTAAGAAAAATACTCTCTCTTGTATTTCAGAAAAGAAGTTTTCTCAGAAAGTGACTCTTGGAGATGATTATCAATATCCCATCAAGAGAGTGGGAGAATCAAACTACAAGCTAGATTCAGAAAACTCAATAACAATGAAGGACGTACTCTATGTACCGAGCTTAAAGAATAACTTACTTTCCATATCAGCTTTAGACAAGAAAGGCTATAGAGTTGCCTTCATATATGGAGAAGTTCTTATGTGGGCTAAGGGAGAAACTTTAAATGAAGCAATTGTCATCGGAAATGAAGAAAATGGCTTATATAAACTGAAGGGTCACCCAGAAACTGCCATGACCCATGCCATCGAAAACTCATGCGAACTTTGACATAGAAGATTAGCCCACATTAACTACAAGGCGCTACCATACATATGCAAAGTTGTCACAAGTTTACCAGAACTCAAGGTTGATCAAGAAGGCATATGCAATGGATGTGCGCAAGGGAAGAATATCAAGAACCCTTTTCCAAAGAGGGATAGCAAAGTAGAAGGAGTATTGGAACTCATTCATTAAGATGTGTGTGGCCCAATGACATCATCCTCCATTAGTGGGTATGTATACTATGTATCATTTATTGATGACTATTCTCGCAAGACCTGGATATATTTCTTGAAATCTAAAGATGAAGTATTCAGTAAATTCAAGGAATTCAAAGCCTTGATAGAGAATCTTTTTGAAAGAAAGATTAAGATACTCAGGTCAAATAATGGAGGAGAATATACCTCAAAAGAGTTCGTGAACTTCTGCAGAGATGTTGGGATCAAGAGGAAACTCATTACTCCCTATAATCCCCAACAAAATGGTGTAGCTGAAAGGAAGAACGGAACAATCATGGAAGCTGTAAAGACCATGATTCACGATCAAGATCTTCCTATGTGCTTATGGGCAGAAGCAGCAATGGCAGTTGTTTATGTGCAGAACCGATTATCCCATAGCGCACTTGGGTTCAAGACCCTGGAAGAGATGTTCACCGGAAAGAAGCTAGAGGTAAAACATCTCAAAATATTTGGTTGTCCAGTGTTTATTCATATACCAAAAGAGAAAAGAAACAAGCTAGAACCCTCCGAAAAGAAGGGAATATTTGTGGGATACTGTGAGGTCTCTAAGGCCTTCAGAATCTACATACCTGGTCACCACCATATTGAAATCAACAGGGACGTGACCTTTGATGAAGAAGCAGCACTTAAGAAATCAAGAAGATGCCAGCTTGAAGAAGTATATGAAGAGGAACCTGTAAATCCCAGGATTGCAGAATCTGTGAGGGAAGTTCCCGGAATTGCAGAACCTGTAAGGGAAGTCGTAACTTCCCCTGATGAGGAGACTCCTGAAGATCATGATATAACAGAAGTTCAAGAACCTCCTCAAATGACCTTCTCCCATAAAAGAAATCTTTCTTGGGCAAGAGAGCTTATTCAAGATGGAGAGAAGTATGGTGTTCCAGAAGAAACCTCGAGACAGGTGAAAAGATCAAAGCCATTCTCCAGTTACACAGCTTTGATGTGTAATCTACCAGATGAAGAACCTACCTACTTTGAAGAAGCCATTCAAAAGAAGGAATGGGTAGATGCCATGACAGAGGAATACCAATCCATAATAAAGAATGATGTATGGGAAATAGTTCCCAGACCAAAAAGTAAGGATGTGGTGTCATCAAAATGGCTCTTCAAAATAAAACATGTTGTTGATGGAAGTATTGAGAAATATAAAGCAAGATTTGTCACTCGTGGCTTTTCCCAAAAGAAAGGCATTGACTATGAAGAGACATTCGCTCCTGTGGCAAGATACACTTCGATCAGAACCATCATAGCTCTTACAGCTAAGATGAAATGGAAGTTGCACTAGATGGGCGTGAAGACAACTTTCCTGAATGGTGTTATCGAAGAGGAAGTGTATATAGAGCAACCCCAAGGATTTGAGGTTGAAGACAAGAAGTCGCATGTCTGCAAATTGAAGAAAACCTTATATGGATTGAAGCAAGCCCCTAGAGCTTGGTATGGCTGTATAGACAGTTTCTTGACGAGCTTAGGCTTTACCAATAGTAAAGCAGACTCAAATCTCTACTTCAAAATTATGGATAATGAACCAGTAATATTACTACTGTATGTGGATGACTTATTCTTAACTAGAGAAGAAAAGCTCATCGTTGAATGTAAAAAGAGACTTGTCGCAGAATTTAAAATGAAAGACCTTGGCCTAATGCATTACTTCTTAGGTCTTGAGGTATGGCAGAGTCCAGAAAGGATCTTCCTTAACCAAGGGAAGTACATAGTCGAAATCTTAAAGAGATTCGACATGCTAGAATGTAAGTCCATGAATACACCCATGGAAACGAAGCTGAAACTGTTGGTCGATACTTCATCAAACTTGATAGATGCCACACTGTACAGATAGATTATTGGATCGCTGATGTACCTGACGAACACCAGACCAAACATTTGTTTTGCAGTGAACACCTTAAGTCAGTTTCTGGTAGAGCCCATACGTGTTCACCTAATGGCTGCAAAACATGTGATGAGGTACCTTAAAGGTACAATGGATTATGGTCTCAGCTATGATGGAGATCATGACTTCACATTGAGTGGATACACTGATTCAAATTGAGCAGGAAGCGTTGCTGATAGAAAAAGCACTTCCGGATGTTGCTTCAGTTTGGGATCAGCCATGATCTCGTGGCAGAGTAGGAAGCAATCTAGTATTGCTCTCAGCACAGCGGAAGCAGAGTACATTGCCGCATGTTCTGCTAGCTGCGAAGCTATATGGCTTCGAAAGTTGTTGACTGGCCTATTTGACTTGGAGATGAGAGCAACCTTGATTCTATGTGACAACCAAAGCTGCATAAAGATGACAGAGAATCATGTATTCCACGACAGGTCGAAGCACATAGAGATCCGCTATCATTTCGTCCGCGACATGGTATAGAGAGGAGCCTTGAAGCTCCAGTACATTAGCATGGATGAATAGGTTGCTGATGTGTTGACCAAACCTCTATCTCGTGTAAAGTTTGAACACTTTCGAGATAAGCTTGGTATAGTCCGAAAGGACCCTCCTTGAAAGGGGGAGTATATATGTATTCCTTGCTTCTGACCTCGCTGTTAGACATAAAACAAGATGAGTCATTACTTCTAAGCTCGCTGTTAGACGTAAAGCAAGATGCTATGTGTATTCCTTGCTTCTGACCTCGTTGTTAGACATAAAGAAAGATGAGTCATTGCTTCTAACCTCGTTGTTAGACGGAAAGCAAGACGTTGTGTGTATTCCTTGCTTCTGACCTCGCTGTTAGACGTAAAGCAAGATAAGGCATTGCTTATGACCTCGTTGTTAGATGTAAAGCAAGACGTTGTGTGTATTCCTTGCTTCTGACCTAGTTGTTAGACGTAAATCAAGATGATTCTTTGCTTCTGACCTCGTTGTTAGACGTAAAGCAAGATGATGATGTGTTCCTTGCTTCTGATCTAGTTGTTAGACGTAAAGCAAGATGATTCCTATCTTCTGGCCCAGTTGTTAGACGTAAAGCAAGATGATTTATACCTTGCTTCTGACCTCGTTGTTAGACGTAAAGCAAGATGTGACTGACACTAAGCTACCAGCTTAACAGTTGTGACATTGAGCCAGTGTAGTATTGTGATGTGCCAGCCTAGTGTTGTGATGAGGTATCATTTTTACTGATACATATTGGTGCAGATGATGATGGCATTCTTTCAAGAATGACGATGCTATCGATGAAGAAAACTTTCGATGACTTGTAAATATGCCAGCCAATGTTCCAAGATGATATTGACAATACTGTCCTCCTGATGCCATTGATGATGCAGACCTCTCTCGCCTGATGTTGTTGAAGAATACCCTTCTTGTTAAGGGGGAGTGTTAAAATAATGTAATTGCAAAGAGTATTCTTATTATTATTGTTATTTTATTCATAGGATTAATCCCCATTGTGGATTAATCATGTCAGTAATTGTATTAGGACCAAATCCCTTTTTGTAGATTAGTCAACAGACAATTGTAATAGGCAGAATAATAAGTTGGCCCTAGCAGTTATTATTGAGACCCAGAAATATAATAAAGGTGGGTTTACCCACCCAGAGTGAGAGGTTGGCCCTGCCAGTGAAGACCCTTCACACGTGTTAGTCTTGTATATATAGAGAGGCTAGCGCCTCACTTTATCACACAACTCACTTGCTCATTCTTAAGAGGCAAGATGCAACTTACCAGTTGGAGAGAGGGAGAAGAGTGGCGCATCTTTTGGAGAGGACTATATGTATTGGTTTGAGTTATCTCTTGACATTTTATTGACAATAAGGAAGTTTTTGTTGGGTTTTCTTCCCCTAGAGGGTTTCCCAGGATAAATGTTGTGTCTCTTGTGAATGTGTATTTCTAAGTGATCTTGTTCTTATGTTGCTCTTATCTATTGAAATGCAAAGAACTATAATAATGGCATAAACATTAACAAAGTTGAGGGTGAGACTCTACAAATTTTTTAATATAACTCACCATGGATAAATATGTGTTGCATTTTGATTTTCATGCCATAGATATGCATGATGTGGATGTTATTATCGTATATCATTGGATGGAATCAATTGGTACGGTTAATGTTAATGTGAAAAAGAATTTTATCAAGCTTTGAATAAGAAAAAGAAAATTGCATTACAGGATATTTCTCTTCCTAAGCCAGAAGGGCCCACAAGGGCACCCATTGAAGTTCTTACTAAGAAAATAATTGCAGATTCAAAGGTTGAGTCAGATGCAGAGCGTATGGAAGCATATGAAGAGAATTATTTGGAAGGGCATAAACATGAAGAAAAATATAAGTAGCTAACTATATCAAGGGATTCACATGTTGAAGATTCAAAGACAGACGAACCGAGAGATAAGTTTGTGTATATCGCCACCCTCACCACTTAGAGAAACAACAGTCATCAAGGCAAGGGCGTTGGAATCAACAAACTTATTATGGACAAAGATGGCACCAAAAAGACAACCAATGGAGAGGGGCACATGGAGGCATAACAACAATGCACATAGATATCAAAGTAGCACAACAAGGAGTAATCAGATTCTAGATCAAGGTAGCACAGAAGCAATTGGACCCCATGTTCACATTTCAATAGGATGGACGGATGCTCGTGCTTGGTACCAATTGGATACATTGCTTATCCGATCATATTGTATGGTTTCTTCCCATGTTTTGAGTAAGAAACATGCAAAAGGGGATGAAATGTAGTATACCTAGGGAGGTAATATGGGGTACCTAGGGAGGTACCCAAGGGGAATAATAATAGTTAGATAGTTATGTAATGTTATTTATGGGGGGCATTTCTAGTAAATAAGGCCCATGTAATAATGTGAACATAATGAAAGTAAGAAGGCTTACTAGAAGGGTCCACCCACTAGAATGTTCCTTCTCTAGAATGTCCCTAGAAGATAGATAGTACTATATAAAGAAGTAGAAGAAATGTAATGAGGCATGGTGAAGAATATTGTTATCGTAACAAGAAAGAATTGCTTGGGAGTGCATTCCTTATATAAGGAATAATAGATGGTGTTACCCTACCTCAAGGGGCTTCTGTACAAATTTTCTTGTGTTTATTATTTTATGTGAGTGATTTAGTTCTCTCTTATATTTTCAGATATGATGTACGTAACAAAAAGTCCTCTTTATAGCACACTACCCATGCCAATTAAGGCACATCACATGTCCTCTTATGCAACCGATTTTATTTTTGGCATACATGGTTGAGAGAGAGAGTAGAAAATAATGAAGGACATTGAAATCCATAATTCTTAACCTTCCATTGACACAATTTTGCATGAATTTTAAAGGCTACAATACTTGTGACCTTCTAGTTCATCAAAACATGGATTTATCCTCATATTTACAACTTGTCCAAGTTAATGTTCTAGCTTGCTTAGTTATTTCTACACCACACAAAGACTTGTGATTAATTTTAAGTCCTTGGAGCTCTCCCCCTTCACCAAAGTTAGTCATTCACCATTCTCATAATGCCCATTTTTTCAAGGAAATTGTGTACCTCCTGGAATTGCCTTATCTTCACTATTTTGGCCTCCCATTATAACATCACATCTATGGATTTTTACACTTGTATGTATGGGTGGCCTACCAAGATTTTCCTTGTGGAGAAATAAGTTTATGGTAAATCAAACATTATGATAGCCAAACCCACAAGCTAATTTATTGGCAAAGGACAACAAAAGACCACACCCCTACCAATGTGAATGCATTGTTTATATTACCCAAGTTTAAGAAAAAAATCTCTCAAACATGAAAAGGAATTTTTTGCTTTAATAATAATCTCACGCCTTGATTAACTCTTGGAGAAATAAATGCTACATATTTCCAGCTCATAGAAAATAATATGAAAGTGATGCCTTAACATTATTTGATAAGATTGTATTGCTTTTGTTTAAAAATTATTGGAAACCTAACACCAACCTCATGTACCATTACATGGTTTGGGTTGTTAATGAAGTGGTAGACTACATCGCCAAGTTCAATCAGGGATAAATAATAAGCAACGAAATTTGCAATCCAATATGGAAATTCTTGAGTCCAATTCCTTTCAAGTAGTCTATATGGTCGATATTTTGTCTCGGAAAAACTACCCCATGTTGTTACTCAAATTCACCTGTCAAATTGAAGAATTTACTAGTCCAACTCTCGTTCTCCACAATGTGGAAATAAAATTATACTCATAGTTTTTACATTAGTGATTGATTTGTTTTTTGTGTTACACTTCTATATAAAAGTTAAATGCCCAAACTATATCACTCAGAAGGTGAAACTATTATTAAGGTGGATTGGTCTGTTTGGAATGATTTTACCTACAATGGAGCCTATGGTTATGATGATTATCCCTATGTCCCCTAAATTTGTTTTAGACAATAACCTATTACAAGAGTTATATAGAGATATGGTTGGAGTCTATACATGGTTTAATGTCAACACAAGGCCCAATTCATCTCTCTATTGATTGGTTTGGAATATGTAATAATCAAGAACTATTCACAATGGAATGCTAGTTTCATTGACTTGAATAACTTGGGGTTGTTAGCTGTGAAGTCATTAATACATTGTAACCTAGATAAGCTTTTTGAGTGCCATGTGAAAAACAAAGTTTTGTTTCTCTCTTGGAATGTTATCAAATACAAAAAGCAAGAGAAAAAATCGTAATCAACGTGATTATGAATGGGCATTAAGGAGATTGAGAGGAGAAATCTTGATTGAAGAGAGTGACAACTCCCCGTGATTATGTAAACGAAGGTAAGAAGAATATGATAATTGTGATGATGATAATGATGAAGGGAGTGGTTACCTCTAGAACCCAACTTATACTTGATGTTACTCCAAGACTCTTAGGGAGCAACAAATTCCTAGGTCTTACAAAGTGCTCCATCCATATCTATTTTATAATCTTTGCTAGATTTATGTAGTCACAATTACACAATATGCACTTGAAGAAGAAGATATTACATAGACTCGTGCATTGTCCACTATTAAAGGGATCCCACACATTTTACCTCAAGAGTATACACGTGAGTTGAAAGATTGGTTATGTGAGACTATGGCACACATGACCTAGATAGCTCAACATTTCAATACGCTCATGTCTTATTAGAGCCAAGGGAGTTTGAGTAGTTTCATGTTGAACTTGGTTTTAATAAGGAAAATCATACATTGAGTGTTAAATATGGGAAGGGAAATGATATAAAACCCAAAGGTAAATCAAATCCTAGGGACTTCCAAGTTTAAATCAAACCTTTAAAATTTAGATGTGCTGGCCCTTGATAGTGTAAAGATTCACTAGATGGCAAAGCATGTCACAAAGGATAAGGTCCAAAAATAATTTTTAGAGAATAATAATTCGAGAAAGAAATTTTTTGAATTGTACTATGAATTGAAGGTTTTTAATAGTCCTTAAGAGGACCTCCTTTGGTTAATTGATCTACCTCTTCTTGGGCCCCAATCATTGAACACGAGCCAATTAAGAAGCTATAATTGGCTAGTTCCTATCTAAAAAGTGTACAAGATGTTATAATTAGGATTGTAGATGAGAAGGAGGGAATTATCATCAAATCTTGGAATGCCATCGCGAAGTAATGGGACATTGATAAATTTATCTCCATAATAACAAGTAATTTAAATATGAACTGGGTAAAGGATGAAACAATTTTAAAAAATGAAGTTTATAATTTCACATGCAATATGATAGAAATTGTGGTCCAAATGGAGAAGAATTTCCCTCCAAATTACAGTGGAAAGAAGTCATATATTCATGGGAGAGCATAGTTTGGGTCCTTGTTGAGTTTAAAGGAGTATTAGTGGGAATTGATATGGAGAAGGACAATTTTGAAATTATGGATTGTGTCCAAGTTGAGAGCTCAATTCATTTGTGCAACAACCTTGGAGATGACAAGTATTACAAATTATCTCTGAGACTTACAAGCACCCAGAACAAACGACACCAATCAAGGTGGCAATTAGAATCAATTACATAGTCGTTAACCATTGGCAACTCAAGTATTTAAGGCCCAACTTGATAATTATGGACCCTACTTCAAAGGTCTTGGAGTGTGCAAAATTAGACATCCCATTTGGAGTCTTGAAAATAGAGCCACTCAGGCCTAAATACCCACTTCTCTCATTATTATAAAGGGCCCTATGACTTAGGACTATGCAGGTCAAACTTTGTAATCTCATGTATATTAATATGAAGTTCCAATTAAAATTCTAGCTCATTTTATTTTCAAACAATTTTATGTATTGATTTGGTAAATTGAATCGAGAAGTTGGCAAGTGTTTCTCATATGGGAATGCCTTTACTTTATTTCATGTGATGTTCTCTCGATGTGAGTCTCTTTGCTATAAATTGGTTTATCTTTATGCTACACTATTCTAAATTATTCTTCGTGGTCAATGATGGATTGTTGGGTCGGTGAAAGTGAGGTGTTGGGGTCACCCCAGTAGAGTTCGATTTTCTCTAATGATGTGTGTGTTTGTGCTTGTTGTGGCATGTACTTGTGACAAGGATTAGGGCTAGTTGCAAGTCCTAGTTGAATTTGGCAGAATATATATCCTCCACTTGTGACTCTTGAGTCGATGGACTCCAATTTAAATTTTGTAAGTTGGATACAATAATGGTAAACTCTCCCAAATTGAGGAAAGGTGAACTTACTACATCAAGATAATTTGAAACTAGTAAACAAAAACACTCCATGTCAAAAATATTTTTCGCCACAAGCAATAATGCATTTTCCTTTAAAATTCAATACCTTATTCATAAATCTTTAAAATCCAAAAAAAAAAATTAAATATTCTTGAATAATTTCTAGTAAGGGAAGGTGTTCCCAAAGTCAGAGCAAAGACAAGGCTTTCCCTTGTCTCATTGCACATGGCATAAACCTTAATGGTGTTGCATGGAAGTATACATTGAAGAATACCAAAGAATGGGATGCTCATTTCTAAAATCTCTTTAAATATAAAATGTATTTTAAAACTATTGTTCATTCGTGATCCAAATTCTCATGGTACATGTATCCACATTTTTTACAGTTTAGTTATGATACACGTAATGTTCCATTATTTATGTTCCCCCCACCAAAAGAAATACATTGCTAATATCATGGGAAACAACAACCATGTGTTTGTGCATACTCCTAATAAGCCTAGGGCATGATTCAATAGGGTCGAGATAGTTTCACGCTTTTATAACCCCTTCCCTTTTCTATGGTGTGAGTTTTGGAATCCATATATGTGGTAGATAAGTTGGAGTTGCCCCTTGGAGTTTGAGGTCTCATTATATTGTTTTTTGAAGGTGGCAAAAGCTATCATAACTCAGTTGTCAACGGAAGTGAGGTCTCATTATATTGTTGTCCATGAAAATCGATGATAAGAAAATAATTTTATATTTATTAGAACATTTTAGTTGAGTTTGGAATCCCATGTTACATTAACATGATACAAATTATGTTTTCTTGATTTTATCACTTAAACATATCTTCCACAAAATTTAAATATGGATCTCCACCAAGAAAATTCATGACTTTCACTAATTCACCTTACCAACATTGATAAGAAAATATTTCTTGATTTCCAACTTTCATAGTAAGACATGTTTGAGTAAAATGTTTTAAACAAAATTGCATTCAAACTATTTTCATTGACGTTTTCAACCACATTTGAGTTCTTCTTCGAAATCATAAGATAGAAAGAGGAGAAATATAGCCTGTTATGGATTTATTAATACTAACTACAACATATAAAATTTAAAATTTAGGAGAATAATGTTCACTAGATTAATCTAACAACTAAAGAAGAAACCAAGATAAAATCATATGAAATGACACACTTTAAAATAGACATAACCAACAATTAAATAAAAATAAAAATAAACAACAATAACAAGTCCGCATAGCATATGCACAATACCTGCCAAGCAGATAAATAACAAACCAATACAAAATTTAATATACTTTATTAACTAAAAATTATTATACGTATCATAATATTATTATAATAAATTAATAAATCATTATTTTAAAAATTTATATTTTATATTAAAATAAGTTTATGCAAATAAGCAATTAATTTTAAAAAAATTATACAAATTTGTATACAAATAAATTTATAAATCTAAAAGTTAATTAATTAAAAAATGTGATTAACTTGATAATAAAAAAATTTCATTAAACCAATTACACCATTATTATTACGATAATAAA
Source organism: Picea mariana (assembly GCA_032191745.1). NCBI lineage: Eukaryota > Viridiplantae > Streptophyta > Pinopsida > Pinales > Pinaceae > Picea > Picea mariana. The sequence goes on from JASDQU010100664.1 coordinate 195,664, forward strand.
GCCTATAGATTTTTATTGGGTTCTTGAATCAGTTAATCATAATTAAATAAAAGAAAAAAAATTACCACAAATTATTTACATAGGACCTTTAGAACTATAAGCACGTGTTAAAATCTTACATGCATACAGGGAATGATGTATACATCGGAATTATGTATACATCTCTTATGCAAGCGTATGCGGATATCATCATAAGGCGGAAGAATATTAAAATAAAAAGTACTATTTAAAAATGTTAAATACATATATTGAATTACGTATAGATTTATATATGGAAGCGTGTGTGAATGCAAAAGAATATAAAACTAGCACAGCCGCAAAGTGGCTAGTGAATGTTGAAAGGTAATGCCAAAGCTTATTTCAGACAGCTGAAACACACATAGAGATGAGGAAATTTAAAAGTTAATTTCAAATGTGGTAATTCCAAAGGTTAATCAGTTAAACGTGGCAATCATATGGTGGTACAGTAATTTCTTAATATGATTAGGTAAATGTTAAAAAGTAAACAGGTTAATTGATGTATTCAAAAATACAAAGAATTATGAAGAGTAAATCACATTCATTGATTTGGGAGAACGACTAAGAATATGCCAGCATCTTCAATTGTTAGCCATCAGATTAGAATTTTAGATTAAAAGTTGATTAATTGTGCCCATCTCCAATAAGTATACGCCTTTCGACGTAACCAGATTTTGGCACTTATGAATCTTATGTACCTCCAATTTATATGGATTTTCTTATGTGCTTCTTATAGAAGTGGACAACTTTCGCTAACACTTTAGTGTCCTCCAATAATATGTGATGTTTAGTTTTATGGGAATGCTTTGCTAGGGTTGAGGAATGAAAACAATTATGTTGGGTGTTAGCTCCATGTTTACTTATCTTAAATTAAACAACCTATTTTCACCAATGTAGGATTTATCGCATAAGCATGAGACCTTGTAAACATTGTTGTACATTTTAGTATTGGTTGGATTCTTAATTGATTTAAGCAATATTCCTTCATGTAATCAATGTCCTCACCCATATTATCTTTGTTATTAGTACAATGTCCTCACCCATACTATCTTTGTTATTAGTGGAGTTTGTTTCTTTCCCTCTCTATCTCTCAATGATTTTCTACACTATGATCACACTGCACAAGATTCAACGTGTCACTAATTACGTCATAAGGCGTTTCCCCACCCCAATCAATCACTGATGTTTGTTGTTTTATGTTTTTTTTTTAATCTTTAATTTTTTAAATGTTGTTTATTTGTTTGTTTTTTTAATTTTTAATTTTTTTTTTTTTTAAATTGTATTTTTAGT
>JASDQU010100664.1:222303-241951 GCA_032191745.1 Picea mariana
CGGTAAATCTACCGTGTTTATGTGTCATGAATGGTTATTTTATTGTTATGTTACTTATCAGTTAAGAATGAATGGTTAAGTTGATTATGACAACATGCATGCATAGTTTAATGAATGAATACTAGAAGTAGATGAATGAATAATAATGTTAATGTATGAGGAAAAGGATCAGATTACAGTCCCAATCCCTTCCTTGACTGCAAACACCTAAGTATTGTAGTCCCCCATAAATTTATCTCGGGTGAGACTGCATTGTGCACTATGTGCGCAGCGTTGCCTTGTAGTTTACCAGGAGGGCCGATAGTTTGAGGGTTTTGTTGGAAACCTTTGAGATCATAACCTGGGTCAGCCCAAGTCCAACAAATGGTATTGTTGTCGGCTAGAACTGAGTAGGAATGAGTGCAAGGGATCTGTTGAAGAACAACAAAGAGAATGAAACCGTAGAAGGGAATGTTCAGGCCATGGAATCCAACGAAGGCAGAGATTGAAAAATGGTTAAGGACAAAGGAACTCAAGTTTGTGCAAAAGGACAACATAAACCCTAAATATACAACACACAAATATCTCGACCAATATGTGTTTAGCGACTTGCATGAAGTATTTTTCTGCGAATTCCCGCGTCTGTTGCAGGAGTGGTTATTGAGGTTGAATGACAACCATCCTATGAATTAGATCAAATAGCTAGAGTGGCATCCTGTGGCGATTGCGCAGTTGCAGCAAGTCAATAATAAATTTACGCGCACAATAGATTTTTGGTTAAACAATATTATTGCAGGGTTTATCATTGAATTTGCAGTTGATACTGTGAAGTCGTACAATGTTGCAAAGTAGGATTTTATGAAGGGACCCAAAGGTAGGTACATAAAATGACTATATACTTCTATCAATATTTTATTGTATGACAAAGGTGTGATGACCATGGAATCTAACAATTAAACCTCCTTCTGTGCATGGGGGAAGGGGAGAAGCACTGACAGGAATCTGAGATATGGAAAGCGAGTTGGATAAGGGGAATCAAAAGGAGGCCATGGACCCAATCATGATAGACAAAGACCAAAAAAAGAAAATAATGCAAAAAGATGGAGCGACGGGCAGCGGTAGACCCTACCAATATAAGAAGAATAACAAAAAGAGTGCCATAGTCAACAGAGAGGGCTTGGCTAGCAATGAAGAAGAGGTAGAGGATCTCTAGGATTTGGAGCAGATTGAGGGTCCATGGTCGGGAACAAAAGGAAAACCTCCAATCCAGATCACAGTTAGTGTGGAACCTACAACCCCTTGTGCGACTAATACACCTGAAGGAACACAAGGTTTTAGACAAAAAAAATTAGTAGAAGAGGGGTAGCAAGTCAAGGTTCCAATAGGGGACAACCAACTAGAGGTACAAGTTCAGGAAGTAACATTCAACTATCTACACCACACGAATTCAATAGTTCAACACACTTCAAAATGGAAGGAATAGATTCCACTATTAGATTACCAGAGTTTTGCGGCGAGGCATCGGAGGACCTTGAAAAGCATTTATTTATCTGTGAAAATATCTGGGAAGAAAAGTAGGTCGCAGACGAGGATACAAAATTCATGCATTTAGCTATAACACTCAGAGGCTGCGCACTAGACTGGTACATGAGCCTTGATGTAAACATCCCACAAGGAGCACCAAATACTGATGCAGAGGTGAAAAAAATTTTGGTAAATGAATTTTAGAAGCCAAGCTCACAAGACTAATTCATGAACGAAATAATCGAGATCAAGAAGAAGACAGGTGAGTCTATATGGGAGATTGATCAAAGGTTCAAACGTATGAAAGGTAAGTTGAAGTACTCTATTACTGACATGTAGTATAGGCAGTTATTTGTGAACTCACTATTGCCACACTTAAAGTATCCCTTGAGATAGCAGAAGTTTCAATCTCAGGCAGAGGCTCTGCAAGAAGCCCTGCAGCTGGAAGAAAACCAATATCAACATACAGATCCAACAATATAAGAGTTGAAAGAGAATCTGAAGAATCTGACATTTTAGTTGAACCAGAATAAGGGGAAAGAGAAGAGAGAATTTGTTTGGTGTACGTTATGCAGGACAAAAGGACACCATAAGAATGAATTTCCAACCTTTGCGCAATACTTGGTAGCAGGGGTGCCAAACCCCTTGCGAACAGGAGGACCATGGTATGAAATTTGTAAGACATACAACATGATCCATATCATTGTCCAATGATGCAAATGTATACGACACTGCCAAAAATTTCTTACTATAATATTTGCAAATAAGTGGGTCGTGATGACAAGGACTGCAGAAAACTGGAATTTATGATAGAAATAAATTCAGACACCTATAGGGTGCAAGAAGAGATGATGATAATCCAAGTTGCGTCGCAGTTCAATAATGCGCAACCACAATTTAATCTTGCGCAGTTGTATTACAACAATGCGCTACAGTATAATCTTACACAGTATAACCAGATACCCCAATACAATGCACCACGAGAAGACAGAGGTGTATTCAGAGGTGGAGGTCGGGGCAGATGAGGATTTGGACGAGGCAAAGGGCCAGTAGTCTACCACAACTGTTAACAACCAGGACACTACGCAAGAGACTGTCCACTTCCACCTGTGACATGTATGTATTTTCACACAACAGGCCACAACACAGAAGAATTCCCAACACTATTGGGAAAAATACAAGAAAAAATGAACCAGAACAATCAGAATGTCCAGTGGATTTCCGCAGAAGCCAAGGATGATGGGAAGAACATCAACATAGTTACTTGAGGAGGATCCAAGACGGGAGCTGATGCAACAAAGTAGGATCCAGCTCAACACCAATGGGTCAAGAAGAACACTGAGCCACGGAAGCATTTTGACGCGTGGAAAGAAAAGGAGACATTCAAGGAAGCCAAACAGGAGATTCTAAAAGAGAACGTTTCATTTACATCAATTGTGCAACAAACTCAGGATCCACCAATGTACGAGATGCCACCTTCAATGGATCACACCAGCAAAGGACAACCTTTAGAGAAAGTAAGTAACATAAAGACTTTTATACAATCCTATGTTAAGTTATTAAATGATCCATCATCCATTAAGGTCTTACAGAACTTGCTAGAAAGATGCAACACAGAAGTAGAAGGGAAGTTAGAACAAAAGACAGATAATCATCTCCATATGGTAAGAAGAACAAGTAGGGAATTTAGGTTAAATGCCAACATTGGGGGTTTCAATATAGGAGATATCATACTTGATTTAGGCTATGAAGCATATTCATTCACTGATGGATTCTCAGGTTATCATCAGATCAAAATAGCTCTTGAGGATAGGCATAATACTATATTTTCTACATAGTGGGGATCATATCAGTATACAATTATGCCTTTTGGATTGAAGAATGCACAAGCTATCTTTTCAAGGGTGGTCATAGTTGCTTTTAAATAATTCATCCGTAATTTTTTAGAAGTATATCTGGATGATTGGATTGTTTTTAGTCTTTTAAAAGATCATGTAGAAGTCCTAAGACTCATGTTGGATAGGTGTAGGCAATGACAGATTTCATTAAACATCAAGAAATGTATTTTCAGCACACCCTTTGGGATATCGTTAGGACATGTGGTATGCAGACAAGGGTTATTGGTTGACCCTACTAAGATTGTTGTAATTGTGAACTTACCACCACCAAAGTCAGTGCGCCAGTTAAGAGCCACACTTGGACATACAAGATACTACAGGAAGTTTTTCAAGGGGTATGCTCAGATTACCGCACCGATGGAAAAGCTGTTGAGAAAGAACAAAACCTATTTTAGTGTTTCTTGATTGGGAAAAGACAGTTCATGTGCATGTAGATGCATCAACAATAGCACCTGGAGAAATTATGGCATAGCCAGGAGCATGTGACTTAGATCATCCTATATCCTTTGCAAGCAAGAAATAATTTGAATCGGAGCATAATTACAACACAGCAGAAAGAGAAGGCTTAGCCATGGTGTATGCACTCTAGAAATTCATACATTACTTGTTGGAAAGCATTTTAAAATGTTCACATATCATTTTTCCCTCAAATATCTAGTCAACAAGCCAGTGTTGGTGGGGAGGATCTATAGATGGTTATTATTGTTCCAGGAATTTGATTTTGAAGTAATAGTTAAACCAAGGAAACTAAATGCAGGACCAAATCACTTATCCAGGATAACCAATGGAGAAGAACCTACTAATTTAGAAGACAACTTCCCTAATGCACAAATATTTTCAGTATATATAGTTGATGAGTATTTTGTTGATATCATTGAATTTTTTAGTGCAGGAGTTGCGCCAAAGGAGTTTAGTACCACACAGAAGAAAAAATTGGTAGTCAACACTACAAACTATCAGCTAATTGCAAGTCATTTATACAAGCTGGGCACAGATAACATTTTGAGAATGTGTGTGTTGGAACCAGATGAGCAGAAGTAGCACCAAGCAAGGATTGTAGCATAGAGACATCAACACACTTCTTATTTGAGCAGGTGATTACAAGATTCATATTTCCTAGGATTTTGATGAGTGACCAAGGCACCCATTTTATTAATAGTACCATCCAGGCTATGACTGAGGAATTTGAATTCTATCACCAGAAGAGTACACCATATCATCCTCAAGAAAATGGGATGGTAGAAGCTTTCAACAAGATTTTGGATAATGCGTTGACAAAGATCTGTAATGTTAACAGAGATGATTGGGATTTAAAAATACAGTAGTATTATGAGCATACAGGACTACATGCAAGAAGTTGACAGGACAGACACCATTCAGATTGGTGTATGGATAAGAAGTAGTGATGCCATTATAATTTTTGGTACTCGGTCTCCGTGTTGCATCAGTTACAAATATGAAATAAAGAGGCGTAGTACAAGAAAGGTTAAATCAAATGATGGAACTGGAAGAAGGCAGGAATCAGGTAGGATTCCACCAAGAGGTGTAGAAAGCAAGGGACAAACCCTCGCATGATCGACACATAAAGAAGAAGATCTTTAAGGAGGCATACCTACTTCTCCTCTATGACAACACATTTTTGCAACATCCTGGTAAGTTTTGAATGCATTGGCTAGGGCCATATGAAGTGATGTCACAAATGGAGGATATGTGTAGTTAAAGGACTTGACTGGAACAGAATTGCAAGGAATGGTGAATGGTAGTCGAATGAAACTGTATAGGGATAATCGACCTACTAACTCTCAGTAGTTGTAGTGCAATAAGGAATCCCTATGCATAGTGTACTATAGTAGAAATTAGGAAAGAAAAATTACGAATATACATAAAAAGCAGAAAAATAAGGAAAATACAAAAGAGGAGGAAGTTGGTTGACTAGTAGAAAATTGGAAAAGGTTACCTGCAGCAAACGATGAAAGTAGCGCGAGAAAATTAGACACCACACGTAACAAACACTGGACACTGTGCAAATGCACGAAAAAATTGAAAAATACGACAAAACATTAATTGGTCGGGTCTATAAAGAGGGAAAAACACGAGCAAGTATGACACTTAGCGATTTTTTAGCAAAGGGAGAGTTGAAGAGCGCAACCTGAGCGAAATTGTGCAAAGCAGAAAGAAATTGACCACTTTGTATCCAGCATGACACCTCCAAAGGTTGGTTCCCCAAGGCGATATACTAAGGTTACCCGACAGGCCAGAAAAAGGAAAGAATGAATGATAGAGCCCGAGAACGTGGTCAAATTAGAAGATGTCCCAACCTCGACGACTAATTTTCTAAGCCCGATGAAGGTAAAGAAGGAAACCTCGACGATTGCATAAGGAGAAATGGGTCAGAGCTCTGAAAACCCAAATGGCAGCACAAACCCTAATCTAGAAAAACCTATCGAACCTGAGGGAATGAAGAAAAAACAACAGGGACCTGGTGCAGAGGAGGTATTGGTCGATAATATCATAAACCAGATGGATGTCGAGGAGGAGGAAGAATACATGAATGAAACAGCGGCAGAGGGCCACCTAGTTGTCTGCCATAAACGAAAGGCATCGGACGTAGCAGAGATCACACTCCAATACATCTCAGACGTTGTGGTCACAGTCGAGGATATGCTTGGGAAAGTGCCAAAGTTGAGATACTCTGACCATGATGTTCGAGACACGATGAAGTTTCTAGACCTTTCCAAGGAACTTATTTGGCAGACACGGGGGAGATAGGACCCCTAGGAAGACCCATCATGAAGCCCGCATAGTGGATAACAGGGCTCTACAATTTCGGTATCATGAACCTCCTGGACATACCGCACTTTGGGTGCGGTAAGAATGTGGGACTGTGCGTCAAGCAGTTGTTGGCCAGGGTACATGGAGGAATCCTGTGGATGGATATGCCAGTCCCCATTGATGTGGCATTTATATCCAATATTAAACGGTTTTCCATTGTTGGTGCACAACTCGAAGAGTATGTACAGAATAAAGCGCGAGAGAAATAAATTGTGGAGATAGTCAAAGCACACTTTGGAACAACCAAAGGGAACCAAGGAATAGTCCTCAAAGACATCAACGATGTTGTGATGTGGTTCACCAGCAAGCTAATGGCTTGCAAGTTATTGAGGAAGTGTAGGAAAGACGAGGCCCCAGCAGGAGTCATAGCAGTAGTTGCGCAATGCGTAAAAGGGGTAATGTTTAGCTGGGAGTCGTACCTATTAAACCAATTTTTGATTGATTGTACAGATGCACAAGACAATGGCACTGAGTTGCATTATCCATGGCTCCTCATCCTCATCTCTTTGGTAGCTTGGAAGGAACCAAAGTTCTCTAATTTTCTAGACCAGAAGGAGAAGTGCTACGCAGCAAGATATGAAACCCTCTGACAAGCCAAATATACTAAGAATCAACAAACAAATAATGTAGTGTTTACCATGGTTCTGGAAGACATACAATAGAGAACAACAAATGTATGGAGGATTCTTGTTGAGGTGGTCTAGGAGAACTAAGGGATTGTCAAATTTAATGCATCCAAACATGACTAGTGGATCCAAGCCACAAGGGACCGAAGAAAAAATGTTTGGAAATGCAGTATTGTGTATCAAGGGAAGAGGTCGACTAGATCATCAAAGATTGGCCCATGCAATGGAAGGTGCTAGAAAAAAAAAAAAAAGTCAAACCAAAGGAAAAAATAGAGTCAGACACATCAACAAAAACAAGTAGCTCGACTAACAACACTGGAAAGGCTGCAGAACGCGCTCAAGCATCAGGGAGCAGCGCAACAACGAAAAATCCAAGGAGGAAAGAAATAGTGTCAAGGGTGGAATTCAAGGGCGATGAAAAGGATGGAGAAACCTCTCGGCCCGAAGAGGAGGATGCACAAAAGAAGAAGACTGGGGTGCATCCCTCACAGGCAAAGAGAACTGCAGCACAGGAGGAGGAAATATGCAAGAAGATGAAATACCATAAGAAGCCTCCAGTCATCACCATTGCAGAGGACGATGTCAAGCTAGTGGTCGTCAAAGTCTAGGACAAGGGAGAAGATGTCATATGTGCAGTCGAGTCATAGAGGGAGGATATCATGGCTAAGTTGGTGGAAGTACATGATACTCTTCAAAGAAGACACAACAAACACGTGCACAGAAGGAACAAGAGGAAACAATGGAGATAGTGGTGCAGGGTAGTGACACATTCAAGGTCACACAGAAGATGTTGCGATTTGATGAGGAGACAACACAGAATCCAGTTGGGGACATAGAACAACTTGAGTTGGTTATGGCACAGATACCTACAAATGTGCTATACAGGATCCAAGCATGTGTGATGCAAGAAGTCCAATCTAGAGCCCTCACAGATGCCACTAACTTGGAAGTTGGCAGGGAGGTTGCAAAGGTGTTACATAATACCTTTTTACCAGTTGACTTTGGAGAAGGAGGAGGAGAGGAAATGCGCAGAAAAGTTAGAGAAGGGAATAACAACAGTCTATAACAACATCCCAGTCTGTGTGTAGGATCTAGAAGACACATAGGAAGGAAACTTTCAGAGGATTGTGTAGCTCATGGTGAAATATCAACAGGAGATCACAGAGCTCACGGAGAAATGGACTCCCGCTACACCTCCTGAAGTCAGAGAGCAAAGAGAACAGGAGGCTACTGCGCACATCGACAGTATTACGCAAGAAGCTAATGTCGTCGAAGAATTCTATGATAAGACTGCTCAGATGTGGACCAGTATGGAAGAAGTCGAGAAAATCCAACAACTGGACTAGAAGAAAGAGAAGATAATTGTCAAAATTCAAGATTTAAAGAAACAATAGAAGGAAATGGCCATCCTAGAGAGGATGAGGAGCACGCAGGATATGAAGAACTTGCAGGCAAAGTTGAAGGTTGCATAGGGGGACAAGAAAGAAAGACAAGCTTAGTTGGAGCCACTACAGCATGAAGTAGAGGAGATAATAGAAAAATGTAGGCAAAGAAGGGGAAAATAGAGAAAATACATGCAGAATGAAAAACAGTGCTAGCAGAGTACATTACAACGCAGAGTATGGAAAATATAGCAGAGCAGAGCACCCAAGTTAAATAGAAAGGCACTCAATTGGAAAAGGTGTTCCAAGAGTTTCATCTAGCCATCCAACGTGCAAATGAAGGCACAGTGGCTCGAGATGAGCCACATGTCAATGTTGGGGGTCTATTGGCACAAGCCTATTTTGGGAGAGAAAATCCTATTTTTGGGTGCAAGCCTATTTTGGGAGAGAAAAGCCTATTTTTGGTCACATGCCTATTTTGGGAAAGAAAGGTCTATTTTTGGAGTGCGTGACTTATGTGGCGGAAAAGCAGCACGCAGAGGAGGACAAAAAAGTAGCACACGGAAGAGGACAACAAAGTAGCATGTAGAAGAGGAAGGAAAAGTAACATGCGGAAGGACGAAAAGCAGCATAGCGCACATGTAGACATACCTAGCCATGTTAGGGTTAGGGTGTTGGACATACATATAATGGCTATAAGCCAATATAAAAGTATAAATAAGGCCTAGGATGTATAGTAGAGGTTGGTCAGTTGTTCGTTGATTTGTGGATCAATAGGTTGTTGGTCAATTGGTCTGAGTAAGCTAGTTTTGAGGGTTAGAGCACAGGATGTGGAGCCTAGTGTGGTCTAGTCCATCTCACAGAGGGTACTTACCCTCCTTTTTTATTGTAAGCCAAAAGATGTAATGCACGCAGAGAAGATTCTGCAAAAAGATAAATAAAATAACAGAAGAGACAAATCTTTGTCGACGTAGCCCCAAGGGGGGTGAACCAGGGTAAATCTACTGTGTTTATGTGTCATGAATGGTTATTTTACTATTTTGTTACTTATCGTTTAAGAATGAATGGTTAAGTTGATTATGACATCATGCATGCAGAGTTTAATGAATGAATACTAGAAGTAGATGAATGAATAATAATGTTAATGCATGAGGAAAAGGGTCAGATTACAGTCCCAATCCCCTCTTTGACTGCAAACACTTGAGTATCAGAGTCCTGCATAAAGCTATCTCGGGTGAGACTGCATTGTGCACTCTATGTGCAACGTTTCCTTCTGGTTTTCAACTTCTTCGATCTATGACATACACTTTCCACCTATCGCCTGCATTTTTATATCGAATAGTGAACCTCACATGTGACAACCTTGTCATCGATATCTGTTCGGATCTCGAGAAGTAGTGAAGCCTCGACACCCCCTCTTGCAAGTTGTAGATTCTTCTATCTAGGTGTACACTTTCCACCTCTCACCTACATTTTTTTGTCAAGTAGTGAACCTCGAATGTGTCAACCCTGTCGTTGATCTCTGGTCGAATCTTGAGAAATCTTGAAGCCCTGACACCCCCCTCCTATAGGTTGGAGCTTCTTCAATATGGGGCTTACACTTCCCACCTCCTGTTGCATTTTTATATCAGATAGTGAATCTCAAATGTGTCAGCCCTGTCAACGATCTCTGATATAATATTGAGAAATATTGAAGCCTTGACAACCCCCTCTTGCAAGTTACAATTTCTTTGATATAGGGCAAACACTTTCCACCCGTCGCCTTCATTTTTATATTGAATAGCAATGCGGGATAAATTCAAGAACAATTAGTAATCCCCCACTAATGCGTACTGCGAGAAGAGGAGTGGATGTCGTCATTGATATTAACAGACATAGTTTAAACGTTCTACATTTGTACCTTTTTCGAGCATTTTCCCCGAATGATTTCATCCAAAATTCAACGATAAATTTAAAAAAATAGTTGGAATTGCATATTTTAGTGGTTGAGATTGCATATAATCGGGGCCTTGCGGGTTTTTGAGGGTGCAAAATCGATTTACGCATTCAAAAGCATGATTTGAGAACTATAAAACTGTGATTTTTCCAACACTCACGTTGCCAAATTACGGTGATAGTCGTCGGAAAAAGTCAAAAACATAGTAGGTGGCCACGGATGCCACGACTAAGAGGCACTACCACAAGTTATGGCTCCACGTCAAATTGTCATTGAATGCCTTGCAATGTAAACAAAATTATGCATGTTTGAGGAGGCGAAAAAGAAATTTTATAAAATTTAGAGAAAGGGCAATTTGGCTTAAGAGCTCGAGGCACAAAACCAAAGGGACCAAATGTGGTCTTTGAGGTGAAGCTAGTGATGGAATTTGTTGAGTCAAGCCTAACGCCATGATGTAAATTAGTTCTAGACATTTCGGATGTGCTTGCGATAATAACCCAATGTGTCCACGGTGATTATATCCAAAAAAAAAAGAACTTGTTATAGCCATGTTCAAGGATTGACATAGAGGGGATTGCCACAAATACCCATGCTTGGTGTAGTTTTGTTTGAATTCCTCCATACATTAGAGTAGATTTACATGTCAAGCCAACAGTGCAATATATCTTCTAGATCACTAGCCACAAAAACTACAACAAACCTTTTAACACTTATTTTTAAACTCAATTTGAAATTATGCTACACAACATGGCTTTAAACAATAAACACCACAACAAAATATTCATTTCTCACAACTAACCAACTTCTCTAGATAGTGCGTATACTCACATATTATCTACTTTCAATTAATTTGTTTTCTTATTTCAATGTTTAGAATTCTATGTATCAACCAACAACTCTTCTTGTCAATGTACTCTTATTACAACAATCCAATTTTTATCAACATAACGATAGAACCCCGCACTCCAAGGCAAGTGAAGCACATAGTGGTGGAAGCCATGAAACCATCCATGTAAGGAATAAGGCATTTCCAAGAGTCACATTTTGTTTACTAATCCTTTAGGCACAATCAACACAATCTAACCCACAAGTGGAGTTCTTGCACCTTGATCTAGAATAATCTAATCTAAATGTTCACATGGTTGTCAGTTATTTTTGCATATGATCCAAACTCTTGTTGAATCCTTCTTTGATGCTTTCATAAGATGCAAACACTTGCTTTAAATCAAAGATGCATGTAGGGTGGCATTTTTCTTGCGACATTATTCTTATTGATGTTTTCGCCATTTCTCAGTTGAGAGAAGAAAAAGGGAACGTGGAATAATAGGAACACATATGTTGATGTTGTGTGATGACAAATAATGTTTACATTAGTTACGCAATATGCCCCTTTATTGAATAAGGCACTAAATACCTTACACCAATCATTACTCTTTATTGCATGCTTTGAGAATTGAGGATGTTATACTTCCCCTTGTGATTGCTTGGTTTCTTCATTGTTGTCATTTATTAATTGGTGTTTTTTGTTGTTATTGCTTTTAATATTCACATGAATTTACTTTCTAATTGTAGTGTCAATCTCTCCAAGACTAGGTTGAAATTCAATAGTTCTTTTTCTATGGCACCATTGAAAATTTCGAATCAACATCCTAAGAAAAATGTGTGTAATATTATGCATCTATTGATCGAGATATTCCTCGTCATATTTAATCAATGTGTTTTATATGTTTGTATTGTTCCTTTCTTGTTTTCAGTTACCTTGCCTCTAATTTTTTTGTAATTCGACAGACAAAGTGATTTTGGAAAGGTTCCCCCCTCTTACCATCTTACTTTTTCCCAAAAGCCAAAATTAGAATTATACTTTGTTGATTCCACTTGTCATGTACTTTTAGTCATTTTTCAACTTTGATGGCTCGCATTATTCCAATCCCCAATGGAATTTACAAATAAAATATTTCAACCTCTCCACTTTATAATTACATACATTTTGCACCTTAAGGGGAAATTTCTAGTTATCATCCAAGCTATAATAGTTATATGTATCTAATTATCCAAGTCTTAATGCATCTTTCTAGGCAAGGCTTTGGTATGCTAGTGTCATTTATCTTATACGGGAATTAAATATTTCCATTGATAATTTTCATTGAGAAAGAGAAAAGATAAGAATTTTTTTCGTTGTAGAAACTATTCAAAGACAAAAACACAATGTATCCAACTATTTATCATTCACACATATACACCCACATAACACATCCCACAAAGAAAGAAAGAAAAAAACCTTAATAAAGATATTTGTGAGGAAATCTCTCAATCAAAAAAATCCTATTTGAAAGTGATATGGATTGAGTGAAGAAAAGCCTTAACACAAAAAATTCTTTACCACTTCTACTTCTAACTACATTTTCAATATGGTTCTTATTGTCAAATGAAATGAAACAAACATATAACTAGAATATTTGAAATCATCCACACTTACAATACATTAAGATACTATCCCAAACATTAAGATACAACCCCTAAAGGAACTTTAAGATACAAAGAGCATCATTTCATTTTCAAATACACTTACAATACAATAAGATACAACCTAAAAGGTGGGGTTTTGGTACAAAGAGCAACATTTCATTTTCAAATACCATCTCCATTACAAAGTTCAATAACAATATGATTTTGTTTAATGATTTGCATAGTTTCTTTAGGATATAGATTGTCATGTCTATGTGTGAGAGGTTTCATATTTACAATTGTACACTCATTACTTGTTACTTTTATCATTGACCAAACAATGTGGATGTGATAGGTCTTCGACCGAGAGAATCATCACTTCTTACTTTTAACTATTCAATTAATGCCAATTTTAAAAATAATTCAATCATATAAATGTGAAAAGTCTTAAAATTAATTGAACAATGTAGATGTGAAAAGTCTTAATGAATAGTTAAGATGAACCTCGTTACCGATTTTATCACATTCTTAATACTAGTAAAACTTTTTCGATTTATTTAATAAAACTTTATCAATCATTATTAGTCCCTGTCAAAGGCGTAGAGGGACTATAGCGATCGATAATTCGTTGACTTTATATTAGTTTGTCGTTTGACTACAGTTTTTTGCATAATTTCTAATGTTCGACATACAGAACTAAAAGCATTTTTTTATATATAATAAGAAAACCCATATATGTCATGATCTGATTGGATGGTAGATTTGAGGTCTTATTGCCAGCTTCGTTATTCCCAATGCATTATATCTTTCCATATCCAAAGTTTTATCATGTACGGTACTTTTTTTTATTTATACGATTCATATTGAAATGTTTAGATATCCAAAGTTTATAGTGATCGATAATTCCAAAGTTTATAACCTTCTATTGTTCGAACTACAGAACTGAAAAGATTATTTATTTTTTTATTTGTGCTATTATTATTACTCCTTTGTATTTGTATTGAAATGTTTGCATGTTGAAGGTTTATATCATTGACACTTTTTTTGAGGTGCTTGAACATGCCTGACAGCTTAAATGTTTACATGGCGTAAGGTCCTCAAACAGGCCTGGCAACTTAAATGTTTGCATATCGCGAGGCCCTTAAACAGCCTGAAAGCCTTAAATGGTTATCTAAATAGGCTTCTCGAAGTACATTTTTCCTCGAAATTTTCCATACAATGTTGTAGTGAATTTGGACAATATTGTTGTCCACCGCCAGTTGAATAGGCATTGTATGTTTCATACTTCTTCTGGGCTTAGAATACAATCTCATCATCGTTGAAGCTACATACATTGTTTACCGGTTCGATGGGTGCTTCTTCTTCGTTGGTTCGTCGGTTGCTGCTTGTTGTTGTTTGGTTCACAATTTGACCTGCGCTTCTACCTTTCATCATTTCGGAGTAAGTTTCTGTGCCATAATTTCATTTTCTATTCCTTCTTTGTTGTTCAGTGTTTGCAGTTTGCAAGTAAGAATGTTTGCTTATTTCTATTGGCATGCTCGTCATATGTTTCCAGTTCCTTCTGTGTTTCAGTTGCAGTTTCGTAATCATTGGAGATACATATGTTGTTTACTGGTTCAGTGGTTGTTGCTTGTTCGCTGGTTCTTTTGTTCGTCGGTTGTTGGTTGTTTTTGTTTGGCTCAATTTTACGAGTTTGGGGCCCTGGGTTGCAGTTGGGCATGTTTGTGCTTTCTCGTTGGTTTGGTGCTTGTTGTTTTCTTTTGTTTACTTTGGCTTTGCAGGGTTTGAGACCTGCGTCGGCAGTTGGAGTTGTTTTATTATTATTATTATTATTATTATTATTATTATTATTACTATTATTACTATTATTATTATTATTATTATTTGGGCACTTTACTGTGTTTAGGCCCTGCACCCGCGAGTGGACCTGCGGTTGTGTTATTTTTCGTGTCTAGTGAGGTCGAGATCTATTCTACTGTAAAATTTTGTTGATACTTCAGTGTTGCATGATAGAAAATAGTGGCATAAAAAAATAATTGGACAACTACATGTGCAATTGCAATATCCGTTGTTTTTTTGTTAAAATAAAACATGTGTAAGTTGCACTTATAAACCATATATGGTGGAATGTGCCCATATCACAATACATGTTCTTTATCCTCTAAACAGACTGGTGTGACCACGATACAATTTGTCTTGTACTTGAGATATGATATGTAGACCAAAGATACTGCAAAATTATATTTCCATGTCTGGAAGCATATCTGGATAATTTTCCACGAAAAACCAAAATCGTTTAGCTATGGCCATGCAATTTCTTAATATTTTGTGGCTTGTAATATATTTTGGGCAGGGAAAGACTTTATATATTTACAGTCGTGGATGGAGAAAACCAAAGGTTCATGTTTCTGCCTATCTTTTATTCTATTCGTTGATTCTCATTTACTATATGTACATATTACTCATTCTCCGGTGCATACCATCTTCCATTCATGCTCATTGTATTTTGTGTGTTTCCACATTCAAACAAACAAAATAGTTGGAGAAAATGATGGAGTCTTGACTGCAGCGGTGGAAGAGGAGATACAAAGGTACATGTTTGTATTGTTATTTCATATTCCGTTGTTTTGTATTTCATTTATTGTCTGTATATGTGTTCACCTAGTTTATTATATGTAGATGTTGTGTACCTTCCTACATAATAACTTATGTTCATTACATGTCTTCCTGCATACTAACTTCCTTCATGTCCATTGTATTTTTCCTACATTACTGCATTTAAACAAACAGAATGGCTGGAGAGGACGATGGACTCTTTGGCGTGAATGTAGACGAGGAGTTACAGAGGTGCATACCTGTACTCTTATTTCATATTCCAGTGTTGAGTATTTCATTTATTGTCTGTGTATTTTTTGTGCTTGTTCTACTTCTTTGCACCTTTTTGTTGTATGTATATACTATGTATCTTTCTGCTTATTCTCATATGAATCGTATTCTGTTTGTTGTTACATTGAAATAAATAGAACTATATTTCTTTCTTTTACATGTCTTTCTTCATACTTACTTGCCTTCATGTCCATTGTATATTCGGCATTGTAACCTTGGAAGAAACATATTGGTTGGACAGGAAGATGAATTCTTATATGCAACAGCAGAGGGTTCTGAGGTACAATCTTTGAAAAGGTATACCAACTGTGTTAGTAAATTAAATATACAAAGCGGGTGGGGGCATATAATATTAGACTAGAAAACGATGATTTGGAAACAATGGGCCTTTGTGTCCTCCCCATTTCTACTTTTTCCATTTTCTATTATCCCTTTTACTTTCTAATTGCTCTGCTTAGTCATCTTTCTGAAAATTCCTTGGTGCACGGGTTGGCGAACTCACGGATTCACATTTATGGTCACGCTTCTACCTTATTCCATACTTACCCAGTTTGTCGATTGCGGGTGCCGGGCTGGCGGGTTCAAGATTGTGCCCCTGGCTTCCGAGGTTCCATGATATACATATTGGTCATCATGCCCCACCATCACGCCCTATTTACTGTTACACATTTTTTCAGTCAAAAAATCCGAGACATACAATTTGACCCTCGGGTCCTCATATTTCCTGAGTATCCCTTGATACCCTATTTCATATTCCATCTCCTTCCACCCCGCATGTGACATTAATAACTATTATGGACAATATACAATGCATATTCTTGTTTAGTCCTTATGATGTTCATCTACACATGCTTGCATCAGAAAAAGTTGGACTAGTGACATGGCCATGAGCAGTCGGTCATCCTAGACATCAGCAGACCGACAAGGCCAAAGGTAAAGATGCATACATTATGTTCCTAGGATGTTTACCAAACAAATATCCTTAGCTATTTATTCATCTATGACATGGTGAATATGTTGATGTCATCTGCAATACATGCTTTGCAGTTAACAACAAGTATCAACAAGTACAAGCGAGACGTCGAACATAGCGTAGGTTCCAAAAACTAAGAGGTCTTGTTGCAAAACTCTGGCTCCATAGTTCATACAAATTGTGCGTCTACTTGTAAATTTATGCCAAGAAAAAAAGAAAACAAAAAAATGCACACTACCATTCACTTTACTTTTCATGTTTAAAAATCGTCACCGAGTCTAAACTTGTAACACCCAAAGTATTGTCAATAGAGGGCTTGAACAACTGTCGAACTGGACAAGTGTTCATCGGGGACATAATGGTCGTCTATAGCACCTACTTGGACAAGGCAAACAAAACTAGATTCATATGCGTGCTAACATGAAAGACAAGGAGGCCATGATGATAGTCACACTAACTATTCCTACATAACTTGTCCAAAAACATGCAGAAAAGATATTGCCAGGCAATGGGATATCCATTACAAATTTTAATATATTGCCCAAAACAGTATATGACCGTGGTGATTGTGATCGGATTATTTCGCTCAACAAAACAAGTATTGTGGAAAAAATTCCCGCTATTTCTTCAGAATATCATTTTGTCCCAGACACAACTATCAACCAACTTGCATAGAGCAATGACATTTACCCAATCGGAACCATTGGCGCAGCTGTCACACTGGCGAGAAAACTTGGCTCACAACACATTCTCCATATAAAAGATGGAGAGTCAGACAGTGACAAGGCAATGGTACCATTCTCCATATCTAGTTTTGTCCTTTACTTTCGCATGTCCATGTATCTCGGTTAAGTTACACAAATATTGCATTGTTCCATGTTGCAGCTACAATTGTTCGATACCTATTCAGATTTGTTTTCGTCAATGGACTAACAATTGCACAAAGGGCAATTTCCACTTATGCTCTTCAAAAATATAACAAAGAAAATGGATGTTAGAGAAAGGATCTTTCGCACAACCCAAGCAACATTTGTAACAGAGTTGCGAGAAGACATAGTATAGGATCTGAAGAAACTAACTAGCTCTACAACTATTGTGCGTATACATCTACAAATTCATCCTCACTTTTCTCATACAAATAGCCTTCACCAAATTTCTCCGGTTTTTTTATTTTTTTATTTTTTGGGGGTGCAGTTGTATATTATATTGTTCAATGTATTAATTCATATACTCATGTTTCCATGTTGAAGGTGTTTTGGTTGCAGTGAATGCGTACTCGACCCCCTTTGAGCCTGTATGTGCGAAATGCAACTCTCATGCTTCTGCTTCCGCTTTGATAAGTGATGATACAATTGATTGTCTGCGATGTAGTGAAAAATGTCCATATATATATGGACATTTCCTCAATGTTGCCATCTGAACCGTGGGAAAAACAATCGTGTACTGTATAATTAGGCAGCCTATGTTACAAGATGTGCTTCCTAGGTTAGCAGAATTGTCGTATGAAGCATACCTACAAAAAAAGACAAGCAGTGTCTACATGCTGTGCAACTTTCGGATACATAGCAAATTTACCTTAAATGAGGATAATGCAATATTGCATAACGACTGAAGAAAAAAAAAATCATATCAAGCTTTGGCAGGAAACGAAAATATGTCATGTGTCTCTATAATATTTCTTCAACGGCCAGATGAATGTTCTTCAGACTCGAGTACTTGAGAATCTAATTACAAATGTAATCGATGTTGTTATTTTCATGTTTTCTTGCATCTCCCAGTAAGAATTTTGCAATGTGTCTCTGCAATATTTCTTCAACACCCAGATGAATGTTCGTTGGACTCGAGTACTTGAGAATCTAATTACAAATGCAATCGATGTTGTTATTTTGATGTTTTCTTGCGTCTCCCAGTGAGGATTTTTCATATTTGTTTCGGTGTGAAAATAAATAAATAAAACATGGTAGCTGGTTGTGGCTTTGATGGAGGAGCTTGCACATTTTTTGGGTGCCCAAGTTGGACAATTGTTTTTCAACTATTTAGCCATGACAGGATTTCTGCAATTTTCTTTTGGGTGCCCAAATAAAATAAAAATCTATCTCCAACTATACATTTATGGTATGGTATCTGCATTTTCTCGATGCCTTAATTGAAAAAAAAAGGACTCAGCATGGATTGAAACATCAGCTTGAGATTTTCAGATCTCGCTATAGAGATTGCACGCGCATAATATTGTTCGGTCCTGAAATGGGAAGCATGACAGCAAACCCCATAAAAAGTATCCCACTGTAAATAACTTGGGCCCGCCCTTTGAACCGTCTAAATAGCTTGCTCATCTAGGCAGAATCATCAGAAATTTCCAATAATATTGGAAATTTGGCATTGCTAAAACTCGTAGTCATAGAGCATGGCGTTATTAGAAGAAAATGTCCATAGTGATCTTGCTTAATGGTAAAATAGTAATCCGCAACTTTCTTGTTCCCCATTTTGAGATCTAGTTATAGCTAGCGTGCAGTGGCGAAGCTCCGCTGGTTTTGTGTTGTCTTCTGTTTGGCAGAATTTTGTTCATATCCCATGGCCCCAGTTATTTTCTCATGGGAACATATACCAGATGTAAGAGAAAACCAATGCCATGATGTGTTTTCTTTATATATCAAATTGTTTGATGCAAAGGTCGATGTGTGCTTCTCTATGGAACCTTGTGGGATCTTGCGTGCAGCCTGTTTGGTGTTTACTTGGTTCTTGGTTGTATGCTTCGTTCTAGAAAATTAATAATACATTCGGGATCTTCCCAGTTTTTCTATGTTCTTAAAGACTATAGATAACATGCGTTGCCCTTTAATATAAGATCTATGATGCAAATATAGTATGTGGCTCGTTTTAGCACTTTTCCTTGATCGATGAAATTGGTAAAATTAATCTCCTGGAATAATTTGAAATAAAAGAATATATATTGTGGCCCCCGGGGGGGCAGCTCAATTGGCAAGTGCCGTGAAAATGAAGTTCCATGAGGTTTCGAGTTCAACTCCCCCTGACTTACAATGTGTGTCGCGTAAGGGGCCTCGTGGGCACACCTGGAGGTTATAGTGGTAGCGGTTAATTAACACGGCCACATGTAACACGAGCACGTGCCCAACTAGTTGTTGATTCCTCCAGACATTAAAATATAT
>JASDQU010100664.1:242032-257418 GCA_032191745.1 Picea mariana
ATATCAACAAGAGGACATTAAAATTCAAATTCATCATTGTTATACTTGCGGTGATAGAATTTTAAAAAGCTTTGTTTTTTTTATTTCAATTTTTTTTAAATAAGAGATTTAACATCCTTTAATAATTTTATGTAATTAAATTGTACAATATCAATATTTAATATTAATAACTCAATATTTAGAAATAACGTTTTTAGATAATGTTAGATAGTTGATATGGATCACCATCTGTAAATAATCGCAATTTTGAGCCCGCTAGCCCTAGAGTCCGTCTGTCAATTTGTATATCGCAGAACTCCGAGTGTTGTTTGGAGGACACGGAACAATAGAAATGCAATTTTGAGCCAGCCAGCCCGCAAGTCCGCCTATCAATTTGTATATCGTGGAACTCTGGGTGTTGTTTGTAGGATACATAACTATAGAGGACATGGTTTTCCCTCTAATATAAGCTTTGTGACGAAAATGTATTATGTGGCTCATTTTAGCACTTTTCCTTTAACGATGAACTTGGTAAAATTAATCTCCTGGAATAATTTGAAATAAACGAGTATATATTGTGCAAAGTCCAATGAAGCTATCATATCAGCAAGAGGCCTTTAAAATTCAAATTTGTCGTTGTTACACTTTCGGTGATAGAATTTAAAAAATCTTTGTTTTGTTTACTTCAATTTTTTTTAAATAAGAGATTTAACATCCTTTAATAATTTTATGGAATTAAATTGTGCAATATCAATATTTAATATTAATAATTTAATATTTGGAAATAATGTTTTTAGATAATGTTAGATAGTTGATAGGGATCACCATCCGTAAACAATCGCAATCTTGAGGCCGCCAGCGCTGGAGTTCATGTGTCGATTTGTATATCGCGGAACTCTGAGTGGTGTTTGGAGGACACAGAACAATAGAAGTGCAATGTTGAGCCAACCAGCCCACAAGTACGCCTATCAATTCGTATATCGCGGAACTCTGGGTGCTATTTGTAGGAAACGGAACAATAGAAGCCCAATTTTGAGCCCGCCAGCCCGAGAACCCACGATCCAGAAAGTGGCTAAGTATGGAATGAGGAATCCATACATGAGCTTTCTTAAACCAATTCTCGCTTCCAAAAATTCCCATCCCCTTTATTTTTTCCCTCTACTTTATGTTTCTGGTTACTTACTCGTTTTTTCGGAAAATGTCTAGGTGCGGAAGTTGGCGGATCCACGTCTTCATATTTCCACTTACTTTTATATCACCAGCCCGACCGACCACTTCCCAGTTTCATATTGAACAAACTTTTTGGATCGCGAGTTCTCGGATAGGCGAGTTCAACATTGCATTTCCATTGTTGCGTTGCCTGCAAACAACACTCGGACTTTCGCGATCTACAAATTAGCAAACAAATTCCCCTTTATCTTGTTTTTAGAACTTTTTCCTTGATCGATGAACCTAGCAAAATTAATATCCTGGAATAATTTGAAATAAAAGAATATATACTATGTGAAGTCCAATGGAACTATCATATGAATGAGAGGACATTAAAATTCAAATTCGTCGTTGTTAATACTTGCGGTGAAGCTGACAGTACAATAACTTTACTTACACCCTAAAATTGATTCCTTGTAGCTTTTTGACACTTCTCTTATACAAACAGATCCTCTAAACTATAAGTATGGCTCGTTGTATCTATTCATTGATTGAAGAACATGTTCACATGTTTAATGCACTCCATAGTTACTGTTAAGACCATCAATGGGGCTTTCTTACACCAATTCCCGCTTTCGAAAATTGTCATCTTCTCTTTCCATCTGCTTTCCATTTCTGGTTACTTACTCGTTTTTTTGGAAAATTCAAATTCGTCGTTGTTAATACTTGCGGTGAAGCTGATAGTACAATAACTTTACTTACACATCCCAAAATTGATTTCCTTGTAGCTTTTCGACGCTTCTCTTATACAAACAGATCTTGTAAACTATAAGTATGGCTCGATGTATCTATTCCTTGATTGAAGAACATGTTCACATGTGTAATGCATTTCATAGTTACTATTAAGACCATCAATGGGGCTTTCTTACACCAATTCCCGCTTCCGAAAATTACCATCCCCTTTCTTTTTTTCCATCTGCTTTCCATTTCTGGTTACTCACTCATTTTTTCGGAAAATGTCTAGGTGCGGGAGTTGGAGGATTCACGTCTTTGGATTTCCACTTACTTTATATCACCAGCCCGACCGACTGCTTCCCCATTTCATATTGTACAAACTTTTTGAATCGCGGGTTACGGAATAGGCGTGTTACCGCATAGGAAGGTTCAACATTGCGTTTCCATTGTTCTGCCACCTGCAAACAGCACCCGGACTTCCGCGATCTACAAATTAGCAAACAAATTCCCCTTTATCTCGTTTTTTAGAACTTTTCCTTGATCGATGAACTTACTAAAATTAATTCCCTATAATAGTTTGAAATAAAAGAATATATATTATGCGAAGCATAATGGAACAATGATATGACCAAGAGGACATTAAAATTCAAATTCCTCATTGTTATACTTGTGGTGAAGCTAACAGTACAAAAACTTTACTTAAACATCCCAAAATTGATTTTCTTGTAACTTTTCGACACTTCTCTTATACAAACAAAACCTGGGAACTATAAACATCGCAAGTTGTATCTATTCCTTGATTGAAGAACCCGTTAACATGTTTAATGACCATCAATGGGGCTTTCTTACAGCAATTCCTGCTTCTAAAAATTGCCATCCACTTTCTTTTTGCCCTCTGCTTTCCCTTTCTGGTTACTTACTCATTTTTCAGAAAATGTCTAGGTGCGGGAGTTAGCGGATTTACGTCTTTAGATTTCCATTGTTACTTTTATATCACCAGCTTGACCGACCGCTTCCCCGTTTCATATTGAACAAACTTTTTGAATCGAAGGTTCCCAGATAGGTGGGTTCAACATTGTGTTTTCATTGTACCGCCGCCTACAAATAGCACCCGAACTTCCATGATTTACAAATTAGCAAACAAATTCCCCTTCATCTCGTTTGCTTTCGCTTTCTATTTACTTAGTCTATTTTTCGAATGTGTCAATTTTTCTGAATGTCTCATGCTTTTATATACAGCACCCGAAGTTTCGCAATATACAAATTGCTTGCTCAACATTGCGCTTCCATTGTTCCCCTACGTACAAACAGCACCCAAAATTCCGCGATATACAAATTGATGGCCGAAATCTATCACTGTGACATACAATTTGACCATCAGCCCCTCGCGTCTCCTGGGTATATCTTGTGACCCTTTTTTTTGTAACCCGCCCGACCACTTTCCATACTTGGGCATTTCTTGGAATCTATTTCACGGGTTGGCGAGTGGACGAAATGTACAATGCTTGGTCGCTCTTCGCCATCCCCGCTACCTTTGTACTTCTTTCTAGAAATGCAATTATTAAGCTTTAATGCTAGTATTTCATCGTGCACGAACCATTAAGATTTTCATTAATGTCTGGAAGGGCAGAGAAGATTTGTCATTAATACGAATTAAACCAAGATTTGCGGAGAAGAGTATTATTCTTTCCAAGTATTCATTTCAAACATGATGCAATCTCTTTCGTACATCGGTTGGTTGGCACCTTTAAGAAATCTCTAATTCTTAATCGCTCTTCATCGTCACCGCCACCTTCGCACTTTTTTCTAAGTATGCAATTAGTAAGATTTAATGGTAACAACTCATTATGCACGAACCCTGGAGATTGTCATTGATCAGTGAAAGGCTCAAGGAGATCTTCCATTGATACACATTAAACCAAGATTTGTGGAGGGTTATATTATCTCTCCCCAATCCCAATATTCATTTCAAACATCCTCTGGAGCAAAAGGAAATTCTCGTTAACTTATGGTAGCAGTTTTGTTCAGATACAGTAAACACCTTCAGGCATGATGGCCAAAGGTTCCAGTATTCTAGGGCATATTCTTACTACTCATCTCCCTCCGCCCAGGAGAAAAAAAGGAGATGTTCCCTTGGTACACCAAGAGATATATTTCAAGCCGAAGAATTCCAAGGCAACCCTATATGCTCAGACAACCTGCCCAGTTGCATTGATGGATGGCATGGAGGGTGATGCGATGGATTCTAAGCCGGAAGAAGATGATCTGATAGACGATGATACAAAAATAGATGATGGCAATGCAGAGACTGTTCCCACTCCTGCACCCAAATTGAAATCAACCATAACGGGTGGTACTTCCCGTCTCATCAATGACGGTCCTGACAACACCAAAAGAAGGATTTTCAAAAAATAAACCGACGTTGAACACAATAGCCGCTTTGCAGCTCAAAAGTAGGAATTCCAAAGGTCCAAATTAGTTTGTTCTGAGTGGAAGTCTTTCACTGTAAGGAAATGATCTATTGATGCTCCCAAATATTGATGCTCCCAGAGATATATTTCAAGCCAAAAAACTATTCAATTGCGGGACCATTGTCCTGTTCTCTGGATATACAATCAACATCTTAGGGAATGAGGACCAGAACTCCCACTGGTGCAAGGCATATTCCTACTAGTCATCTACTTCCACCCAGAATGGACTAATTTGAGCCTCTGGAATTGCACGTGCAACCTGTGTCCCTGAAGTTTTCGACTGTGGAGAAGCGGTTTCTTGGTGTGTCCTAACTTTCAGTTAAGGGATATTCCACTTGCCCTACAATGTGTTTTGTCTTCTTCCTCACGTGAAGCTTCTAAGAACTATCAATTTTACCATAGGATGATCCATTGAGGAGAAGACTGCAAGGATTTCCTAAAAAAAAAGCATGGTAATCAGTTTTGTATGCATGTTGAAGAGCATCTCGATGGCTCCTGCATGTTGCAGATCATGTGCCTGTGTTTGTGGCAGATATGTTCAATGTTTTGGCCCAAAGAATTGGGTCCAATTTCTAAGGATATATATACAATACTCAGTGTTCTTTTTTTTTGTTAATGGATTTACTATTAAAAAAAATTGCCATGGAGTCTTGGTTGATGCTTTTTTCTGGATTTAACACCTCTTCTCATTGGCATGGTTCGGTAGTCTCGTAGTTCTTCGATATTGTATTTGTTTAGGCAACTTGTTCTAAAATGGAGCATCTAACAATTATATGACAATGCACTGTGTCGATCCATCAGGATTTTATGCAAACAAAAAATGAATTTTAGACAGTTTCAAACCAACGTTCAATTTTATTCGTAATGCAGATAGAATATAGCAATACCAAATCACAATGTTGCAGCCTGATCATCATTCTTGTTTCTAGACATGCAATTATTAAGATTTAATGCTAAAAATCCATAATGCAAGAAGTTTAATACTTAAGTTAATATGTTACAATCATGGAAGAATGTATCAAGAACACACTTACTCCCACAAGTTGCAATAAAATCTATTCTTCAACAAAGCATTTGCTGACAATTACTAGAAAATGATGGTTTTGCAACAATGGGGCTTGTTTGAAACCAATTCGCGCTTACAAAAATTGCCCTCCGCCTTTCTATTTTCCCACTCTTTTATCCCGTGTAGTTTCTCTTTCTGGTTACTTAGTCGTTTTTTCCAAAAATGTCTTGTTGCGTGAGTTGGAGGATTCATGCGTTTCGACCGAGCGCTTCCCCTTTTTTCTAAATTGCACTTTCCGTTATTCTGTGACCTACAAACAACACTCTGACTTCAGCGATATGCATATTTACTTATGGACTCCCACATCATCCCCTCTTCCGTGTTACACATTTTTCACCAAAATGTTCTGATATATATAATTTGACACTCAGGGCCTTACGGCTCCTCGGGGACCCGTCACCCTATTTTGAAGCCCGTCTGACCACTTTCCACACTTGACAATTTCTTGACATCTCTTTGACCGATCATCGAGTTCGCGAGTTTAGGAAATTTCAAATTTCTAGTTGTTGTTTCATGTGACTGCTACCTTCAGATTTATTTCCAAGTATATGAAATATGTATACAACTTCTCCAACAACATACAAAGAAGATCTTGCCAGGAAATGGAATATCTATTGCAGATTTGAATAAATTGGACCTTCTTTTCCCTCTTCTATACTTGGCCAAATTGCTGGTTTTTTTTCCCCTCTACTCTCTCTTTCTTGTTACTTATTTGTTGTTCCGAAAATGCGACTCCGACCAACCAGTAGCCATTCGATGCCTAGGCACTTTTCAGATCGTGAATTCTCAGACATGCGGGATCTATATTGAACTTCGATTGTTCTGTGGCCTGCAAACAGCACCCGGACCTCCGCCATATACAAATTTGTTGTCGCACTCCCACATCATACCCTCTTCTTTGATACACAGTTTGCACATGAAAGTTTTGATACCTGCAATTTGACCTTCGGGTCCTCACGTCTCCTGGGGAGCTATTTTCACCTCGTTTTGAAGCCCCTGCATCTACTATCCATATTTTTCCATTTCTTGGAATCTCTTTCACGCCTCATATTCCATACTTACTCGACTTTTTTCGCTTGTGGATTCCCAGACATGCGGACTGCACTTCTAGTGTCCCTTGACCTGTAAATAGCCCCCCTCGCTTCCAAGATATACAAATTGACTTTCGGACTCCTACATCAGCCCTCTTTCATGTTACACAGTATGCACTCAAAATTTTTTATCAATACAAATTGACCGTCGAGCCCTCATGTCTCCTCCAGGACCCTTTTCAGCTTATTTTGATACCCGTCCGACCGCTTTCCAGGGCCAATTCTTGAAATCTTTTTCGTGGATCATCGGGTTGGCGGGTTCATATAATTCCCAATTCCTAGTCCTTGTTTTTTGTGCCTGCCACCTTCGCACTTCTTTCCAAGTATATGCAATAAGTATATAACTTATCCAGAAACATGCAGAAAAGATCTTGCTAGGAAATGGAATATCTATTACAGGTGTGAATATATTAGCCCTTCTTTTTTGTCTTCTATACT
Source organism: Picea mariana (assembly GCA_032191745.1). Lineage (NCBI taxonomy): Eukaryota > Viridiplantae > Streptophyta > Pinopsida > Pinales > Pinaceae > Picea > Picea mariana. The sequence goes on from JASDQU010100664.1 coordinate 248,962, forward strand.
TAACCAAATTCTCGTTTCTCTTTTCCTTGTACTTTATCTTTCTCTTCACTAAGTCATTTTTTCTGAAAATGTCTAGCTACACAGGTTGGCGGACTTGCGAGTTCATGACTCCTACATCAGCCCCTCTTCTGTGTTACATAGTATGCACTCAAAAGTTCCGATCAATACAATTTGACCATCGGGCCCTCGTGTCTCCTCGGGAACCCTTGCCAACCTATCTTGGAGCCCATCTTCCTAATTCCTACATCATCCCCTCTTCTGTGTTACATAGTATGCACTCAAAAGTTCTGATCAATACAATTTGACCGTCGAGGCCTCAGGTTTCCTTGGGAACCCTTGTCAACCTATTTTGAAACTTGTCGAACCGCTTTCCATGGCCATTTATTGCAATTTCTTTCGCGGATCGTAGACAATTTCCTATTCCTGGTCGTTATTTTTTGTGCCTGCCACCTTCACACTTATTTCCAAGTATATGCAATAACTATATAACTTCTCCAGAAACATGCAGAAAAGATCTTTCCAGGAAATGGGATATCTATTACAGATGTGAATATATTATCCCTTCCTTTTCGTCTTCTATACTTAACCAAATATATGTTTCTCATTTCCCCAAACTTTATCTTTCTCGTCACTTATTCGTTTTTCCGAAAATTTCTAGCTGCTCGGGTAGGCGGACTTGCGGGTTCACATTTGCACTCGTTCTTTTATATCGTGACACCGACCGACCGCTTCCCCATTCCATACCCAACCACTTTTCCGACCGCGGTTTCCTAGTAGGCAAGCTCTAGATTGCACTTCTATTGTTCCATGACCTGCAAACAGTACCCTGACTTCCGCGATATACAAATTTACAACTGGACTCACATCATACCTCAAAATTTCCAATCAATCCAATTTGACCATCGGGGCCTCATGTTTCCTTGGGAACCCTTGTCAGCCTATTTTGAAACCCGTTCGACCGCTTTCCACGTCCATTTCTTGCAATTTTTTTCGCGGATCTTAGACAATTTCCTATTCCTAGTCGTTGTTTTTTGTGCCCGCCACCTTCACACTTCTTTCCAAGTATATGCAATAAGTATATAACTTTTCCAGAAACATGCAGAAAAGATCTTGCCAAGAAATGGGATATCTGTTACAGATGTGAATATATTAGCCCTTATTTTTTGTCTTCTATACTTAACCAAATATGTGTTTCTCTTTTCCCTGAACTTTATCTTTCTCATCACTTATTCATTTTTCCGAAAATGTCTAGCTACGCGGGTAGGCGGACTTGCGGGTTCACATTTGTACTCATGCTTTTATATCGCGACACCGATCAACCGCTTCCCCATTGCATATCTAGCCACTTCTCCGACCGTGGATTCCTAGTAGTCGGGATTTAGATTGCACTTCTATTGTTCCATGACCTACAAAAAGTACCCTGACTTCCACGATATACAAATTTACAACCGGACGCCCATCATACCATCTTTCGTATTACAGTCTACCTATCATGCCCTCTTCTGTGGTACACATTTTGCACTGAAAACTTCTAAGACATACAATTTGAACATTGGGTCCTCACGTCTCCTATGGAACTATTGTCACCTGATTTTGAAGCTCGTCCGTCTACTTTCCATACTTCACCATTTCTTCGAATTTATTTCACGGATCGTTTGGTTGGCGGGTTCAAGAATTATCCAATTCCTAATCGTTGTTTCTTGTACCCGCACCCTTTTGCAATTAGCAATTATATATAAGATCTTATTTCTAAGTATGAAATTAGCAAGCGTTAGTGCTAAACCAAGATTTGAGGAGATCTCCCATTAATACAAATAAAACCAAAATTTTTGGATGGTTATATTATTCCTTTCGAGTGTTAATTTCAAACATCATGGAATGTCATTTGCGCGTCGTCGAGTTGGTCCATTCAAAAAATCTTCAATCCTCGATTCTGAAAACGAGTCCGACCAACCATTTCCCTATTCCATACTTAGCCACTATCCCGGAATTCCACAAATATACAAACCAACCGTTGAATTTCCCCATGATGCTCTCTTCCGTTTTACACATTTTGCAGTCAAAAATTCTGATACATAAAATTTGACCGTCGAACACTCGCCCACCCTCTTCCGTGGTACACATTTTGCACTGAAAAATTTTGAGACATACAATTTGACGGTTGGGTCCTCACGTCTACTGTGGAACTATTGTCACCCCATTTTGAAGCTCATCCGTCTGCTTTCCATACTTCGCCATTTCTTCGAATTTCTTTCACGGATCGTTGTTTCCTATGCCCACGCCCTTTTGCAATTAGCAATTACCAATTATATATAAGATCTTATTTCTAAGTATGCAATTAGCAAGCGTTAATGCTAAACCAGGATTTGAGGAGATCTCCCATTAATACGCATAAAACCAAAATTTATGGATGGTTATATTATCCCTTCCGAGTGTTAATTTCAAACATCATGGAATGTCATTTGCGCGTCGTCGGGTTGGTCTGTTCACAAAATCTTCAATCCTCGATTCCAAAAATGAGTATGACCGACCATTTCCCTATTCCATACTTAGTCATTGTCCCAGAATTCCACAAATATGCAAACACCCGTTGAACTGCCCCATCATGCTCTCTTCCGTTTAACACATTTTGCAGTCAAAAATTCTGATACATAAAATTTGATCATCGGACACTCGCCTGCCCTCTTCTGTGGTACACATTTTGCACTGAAAACAACGGAGACATGCATTTTGACCATCGGGTCCTCGCATCTCCTGTGGGACTATTGTCACCCCATTTTGAAGCCCGCCCGTCCGCTTTCCATACTTCGCCATTTCTTTGAATTTCTTTCGCAGATCGTCGGGTTGGAGGGTTCAAGAAATATCCAATTCCTAATCGATGTTTCTTGTGCCTATGCCCTTTTGCAATTAGCAATTAGCAATTAAATATAAGATATTATTTCTAAGTATGCAGTTAGCAAGCGCTAATGCTAAGCCAGGATTTGAGGAAAGCTCCCATTAATACGCATAAAACCTAAATTTTTGGATGGTTATATTATCCCTTCCGAGTGTTAATTTCAAACATCATGGAATGTCATTTGCGCATCCTCGAGTTGGTCCGTTCACGAAATATTCAATCCTCGATTCCGAAAACGAGTCTGACTGACCGTTTTCCAATTCCATACTTGGCCACTTTCCCAGAATTCTGCAAGTATACAAACCGACCGTTGAACTGCCCCATCATGCTCTCTTCCGTTTTACACGTTTTGCAGTCAAAAATTCCAATACATAAAATTTGACTATGGGACACTCGCCTCTCCTTAGTATCCCCTGTAACCCTATTTTGAATCTTGTCCGACCGCTTTTCAGACCTTGCCATTTGTTCCTTGCTCTTCCCCGTCGCCATGACCTTCGCACTTGTCTATAATAAAAAAATGTTTATATATATATATCTTGTTTCTAAATATGCAATTAGTGACATTTAACTCTAACAGCTCGTCGTGCAGGAACCGTATAGATTGTCATTGATGGGTGAAAGGCTCAAGGATATCTCCTATTAATACGCATTATACCAAGATTTGCAGAGGGTTATATTATCCCTTCCAAGTGTTGATTTCAAAATCATGAAATGTCGTTCGCACGTCGTCGGCTTGGCACGTTCACGAAACCTCCAATCCTTAATTGTTCTTCGTCGTTCTCGCCACCTTCGCACTTCTAAATATGCAATAAGTAAGCTTTACTGACAACATTTCATCATGCAGCACCCATAAAGATTGTCATTAATTAGCAAAATGCTCGAGGAGCTTTCCCATTCATAAGCATTTAACCAACATTTTGTGGAGAGTTATATTATCGCCTCCAACTGTTCATTTCAACCATCATCTGGAGAAAACGAATGTTCTCATAAACCTATGGCATCAGCTCAACAGTAGTTATGTGAAGATACAGTGAACATATTTGGGCGCGAGGACCAAAACTTCCAGTGGTCCAGGGCATATTCTTATTACTGATCCCATGCCGCCTAGAACGAAGTAATTTGGACCTATGGGATTGCTCGTGCAGGTTGTGTCCCTGAAGTTTTTGACTGTAAGGAGCTGGTCTATTGGTGCGCCGATAAATTTATTTTAGACAAAAGAATTATTCCACTGTGGGACCGCTCTTCTGTCTTTTTGTCACCTCAGGTCTTCCGCCAGATGTTAAGATTGTCGGAGCCAACATTAACGTTCAAAGGAAAATATTCCAAGCAATTCCTAGCAAAGCATAATAACGGGTTGGACCTCTTGCCTGATTTCTTGGAAGACCCGATGGTATTTCTGAAGATATCACAAGCTTGCAGGTTAGTTCATTTAGAAATCCATTCCGCGAAATTGTCTGGCTGTTTACAAGAATAATGGGACAGGAGTCCACAACAATTATTTGTTGGATGGATCTTTATATTTTGTATTTCATAGTCAAGGAACAAGCCATTTTTTATTGGGGCAAGCTAATTTCCCATGAAATCGGTTCCCAATTGTCAAGCTTCAAAAAGGAGAAGAAATTTTATGTGTCATCCTACTTAGTTTTTGCGATAGCACATTGCTGCCAGTTTCCAGAACTGTCACTGTCCAAGAAGGTCAACTCGGAATTTGACCCAGTAATGTTCTGGTACCAGGCCTTGTGGAAACACAAGGCCTCCCACTATTTTTATGAGGTTTTTAATGGTTTCATGTTTGTTTTCAAAGTTTTGTTGTTAGGAGAAGATGCTCCCCGCATATCTGAACAGGCAACCAGTTTTTTCTACAGGAAGGGGACACTTGAACATTTGGATAATTACATTGTGATAAGGATTTTTGGCTGCAGGGAAAAACCTGTTGTCCTTCCTTGTCACATTACAGACATAATGTTTGTTACAGAAGTAGCAAGGCAATACAACTATTCGTTGCATCTATTCCAAGAGAAGAGAAAAAAACAATTCATTCCTCTGCCTTGGAAAGTTGAGGACTTCGTGTTGAGGAACGTCAACAAAATTGACAAATTCGTAGCCCATTCTAGCAACTTGAACCTAAGCTATGTTGAAAGGTTAAGAGGGTTTGACCCCAATAAATTTTGTTTACAACATTTACAAACACTTGGCTTCGGCAATTGTTTTTTCAAAAAACCCCTGACTGAAAACAAAGAATCTGGCAACAACGCTCCTGCTTCTGATGTTGGCGAGCAAAGCACCACTAAATTGTACAAGCAACAGGGAAAAGGCCTCGGTGAGAAGAGTGTTCAATCGGTGAATAGCACTCCCAAAAGTACGACATCTCGGAGCATCACTCCAATGGCCCACCACAACAATAAAGAAACTCAGAGTTATTCAAACGGAGGAGGAGATAACGACCCTCCTCACTCTAAAATTGATAGTTCTCACAAGCTTCCAGTATACAAGAAGAGAAAAAAAAATGTGGGACAAGCGGAACAGCCCGAAATTTAGAGTGAGAACATGGAACTTGCGCCTGATCTGGATAGTGTATTCCACTATCTTAATCAGCCTAGAGATGTGATCCAGCATAGTCGTCCAATGGACATATCTGATATCAAAAATTTTTACGAAGATGAATCCTTTGTGTTCGAGAGCGTTGTTTTTTACTGCCAGTCCATATAATTTATTATTGAACGAAAAAAAAAGATGTAAAAAATAAGAAAGGAAAATCTCATTTAGAGGTTAACCTTGTGAACATGCGGTCGTCCCAAATCTGTCGACTTCACATAATGACCACAGATGCACTTGATGATTTCATTGGAGGCATTGAGACTGAGAATTCCAGACTGAAGGACCAGGTCAAGGAATTGGAAGAGGCTTTGATTCCTATGTCATTGCTTGCCAATCCTTTGGCAATAGCCATGCCTGCCACCCCTGCATCCAAGTTAAAAGGATCCTCCATCCTCCTCGCATCGTGTAGAGGATATGTGTATAATAATATCAATAAAAGAATGGAAGTGGTTACTGCGGCATGGGAAACATCACAAACCATGACTTCCCTTGGAACGAGGGCACACAATTTTCTCGAACATTTGCAGGCGGAGTTAAAAGATGAATAATATTTCTATTTAAACATATTCCTTCCTTTTGGCACCATTGTCAACAACATGACAAAAACAAGAAGAAGACAACAAGATCTCCCATCCAAAAATTGAATCGGTCAATTAAATGCATGATGGAAAGAAAAAGTGAATAACTTGTATCTCATTGTTCAGTCATGTGAACAAGCCATATCAAAGAAAGAAAAATTATTCACAAAGTTGTCCAGAATAAACTTAGCCAGAAGGACCAACGACTTCCAAGACCCCAACTTAATCGTCAACTCATTGCCCTTAACTAGGCAAGACTTTGATAAACAGGTTGATATTTTTAAGGTGTTGTCTTTGGAAAAGTTTTACAACATCCTTGAATATGGTCAAGATGACGTCGACAACTACCTAGTCGACTATTCAGTACAGAATGAGGAAATTGATCAGGCTCTGCATAATCTTTCTATAGACTTTGGGGAATTAGAAAAGGAACTTTTCAACATAAAAATCTGGAATGAGATCAATGTCACCCCAATGAGAAGCTACATTGAAGAATGGCTTGAAAGGGAATTGAAGCAAGTCGTCGACGAAAGGAAACAGGCAGTTGCTACAATTCTAGCAGTCGTCGACGACATCAATGAAAAGGATCAGCAAAAAAATAGCAAAAGGGGTCATATGTACCATCACTGTAAGTCTACTGATCACATCCTGCTTTGTTTATCAACGCAGTTATTCCACTTTTTGAAATAGAAATGTCTAGCCAAAGACTGATAGCTTTCAATTTATTATTTTCAGGTATCACACTCTACCGTCACCCACTTCTTCTTTCTACAGTCTTGTTTCTTATACATATTTATCTTATGGTCCGCGGGAGCCCCAATCCGATTCTATATGACAAAGGCATTGAAATTTCCAGGAATATGTAACAGACTTTTATTTTTTTATATATTTCAAATAAAACTATTTTTTATCTCCTTTTATATTTATGTCCTCATACATTTTTATCTTCCACCAATCTATATGACAAATGCATTTAAATTTCAAGGAACATGTAACTTTTTTAATATATTTCAAATTAAATTGTTTTTGTGTCTCCTTTTATATTTATGTCGTCATAATTTTTTCTCTTCCACTATGTAGGAATTGTATTTTCTTGATATACATACAAAATAGATAGAAATTTTCAATATAGTAAAATATATTATATACTTTCAAAAAATAAATGGGGCTCTAGAGGCCACGCGTTATTTACTGCATGGATACCACTTGTGCTTCATGTTGCTTGCCACATCTCTGACTTTTTCCTATCCCAATTCAACCCGGCAGGAACTACGCTGCCACACAGCACTTGTCAATACTAAGCTTCTTAGTGTTGTTCTTTATTTTAGTTCTCATATCTTTGCTAAGTTGGGTTATAATTCTTTTTATTTAATTCACTTTTTATTTATTTTTATATTATTATTTTTTTCATATAATTTAATGTATTACATAACATATAAATGTTTGTATGTTTTATTTGTTAAAAGTCTATTTTTTTTAGATATAAAGAAATAGGTTAATGGTTCAAGATTAAAAAGGCATTTGAGAGAAGTGGAAGTTTACCCTTTTGTGGACCACCACCGAATCGTTTTAAATAACATGTTTTTTCTTAAATGAATAAGTTGTAGTCTAATTATTCATTATGGTCTTTTTGGGGATATTTTTTGTTTACATAGTTTTTCTTAAATGAATAAGTCGTAGTCTAATTGTTCTACATTTTGATCTTTTTTAAGGGGATATTTTGTATTTAATTTTGCTCAATACTTATATTTTGATAATTATAATTAAATTAAATAATTATGATCTATTTAACTAGGTGTATTAAGTATTGAAAAAGATGAAATGCAAAATAGAATTAAATATCTTTAAATAAAAAAGTCTAGGAAGATTAGATTCCTTTAAATTCAAAACTCAAATTTTTATACTCGTAAAAAAATTATATTTTAAAAAATTGGATTCATTCTTAATAAATTTTAAACTTAAATAAATTTATATTATGTTGTTTTAATTGACTTAATTGTGGACTATCTTGTTATGCTTAAAATCATTATAGAAGAATATTGCTATAATAAAACAAATCTCATATATTAATTTGTTGATTTTAAAAAAATATTTAAGAGGTATCTATAAGTAATTTCTGGAATATATTAAAAGAGTTAAAAGTTCCTTTCGAATTGAGAGTGTAACAACCCTAGTAGAATATATACTTAGGGATTATTAAGTAAAAGATTTATTAGGTAATTAATTTTTCCTAACATGTTAATAACTAAACAACAATTGGTCTAAAGATATTAATTAAGTATTTATTAATTAATTAAAGGTTATAATTGTGATTAATTAATTAATTAATTAACTACCTATTATATTCAATAACTTGGGTATTAAATTTAAAAGGGATAATAAGTT